>NQII01007022.1:0-103346 GCA_002778355.1 Clitarchus hookeri | reverse complement strand
GGCTTACATGAACGTGTTGCTCGTTACTTCTTATGTGATAAGTGAAGTCATCGAAATCCCGGCCTTAACCTCTACGACTGGAGGGTGTTCTTGTGGTTGAAAAATAGCGTGCCATGTAAAAGCAAACTCGTCGCTGACGGCGAACCAAACTTTCAAATGGTTTGCAATCTTGAGGATCTGTACGTATATGTATCACGCTTCTTACGGCATGCTTCAATTAATTCTATCTTTAATACTATTGTGTAAAAAAATTTTATTTAAAGATTTTTTGTATCCTTTGAAAGTTTGCACTTAAATTTTCCACATGTGGTAAACTTTTGTCCTATTTGCTTCAGCTAGGCAATTGATGTATTAAACGGACCATATTTTCTTAATATAATCAATATTTGACCGTACAAGTCACGTTACATTAAAAAATCACCAATTCTTGCATGGCGTTTTTTCCCCTAAATTGCTGGTTTTCAAAAGCCATACTTACTAGAGAAAGTTCATCCAAAACCTGTTGACACTAACCCTATTCATTACAAATACAAGAAACTACTTTAAAGAAAAAAATATTTCATAATGGACATGACGAACCAAGTGAGGGAGAAACGAACGAATTACACAAAACGTTTGACAGAAATGGGATTAAATTTTTTTCTATAAATTTCTTAATCACATAAGTTCTGTTCTTAATTTAATAAAACATAATGTATATGCGTTCTGTACATAAAAGTAATAAATACAAAACCTACAACTGTCAAATATATGAGTCAAAGCACAGTGTGTGTGTAAAACAACAAAAGAATTTCACAATACGCTGCAAATAAAATACCTTTATTACTAAATAAAAATACATTACATAAGGAAACTTATCTGTATGCAAAATAATAAACCAATTGTAATACACGTAGCAAGTACAAAGTGACAGCGATTTACAAATAAAAATACAATTTGGAAAAGAAAATGTCACGCCAAGAAAACAAAATAATATTCTTAAGCATATACCTACAAGTCTCAAAATAATGTGTGTGTGTGCGCGTATATGTTTGGGTTAGAGTGTGTTTGTGCACGGAAATATATGGATAAGTGTGTGTGTGTGCGCGTATAGGTTTGGGTAAGAGCGCGTTTGTGCACGTTTATGTTTGGCTAGGTGGGTGTGTGTGCACACATATATTTGGGTAAGTGCATGTTTGTGCGCGTATATGTTTGGGCAAATGTGTGTTTCTGTGCTTATATTGTTGGGTAAGTGCATGTTTGTGCTTGTATATCTTTGGGTTCTTGCGTGTTTGTGCTCGTATATTTTTGGGTAAGTGCGTGTGTGTGTGTGCGTATATGTTAGGGTCAGTGTGTCTGTTTGTGCACGTATATGTTTGGGCAAGTGCGTAAGTTTGCGCGTATATGTTTGGGAAAGCGTATGTGTATGCGTGAATATATATGGCATCACCAATTATATTAGGGTGCGTGCTTATAAGTTCGCATAGAGCTTAAATGACCATTTGTTTAATTAAAGATAGGATTAAGTAAACAATCCAGTGACACCATACTAATAAACTTTAAAGGCTGGGCATCACTCACTATATAGGATTCTTTCATTTCGTGTTGATTTAAGTTTTATGTGACAGTGAATTGGCTATAAGTAGCCTCTTACCAAGTCAGTGTGAGTAGCATAAACTACTCTCTAATTTCCTAGCAACTAGCGTGATTAGGAGCCAGTTATTTTTCATTGAATGTCTAAATGTTTAAATTCTGGATTTTGGCATTTGTTGACACCTGTTGACTGTAAGATTAGTTGGTGAAGTGCTGAACATTCCCGTAGTTCGATCTTTACAGACCAGTTTTATAATATTTTATATAAGAACTATTTCTTACTAGCAATTTCTAACACGCCTATTTCCTCACTGTTTTCATTCGCATTGATTGTAAATGAAACGTGAACCTGTCTCGGTCTATGTCAACAAATGGAAATACTATTAAATATATGGTTCCAATCATCGCTCTGGTAATCACGAAAAAACTAACAAATCGGCAAAGGCTAACATTGAAATGTGTTGCGCAAACCAATCGTCAGACAGAAATGTCATCAAATGCAGAGGATTTCCGTCACAATTTAGGTACAGAGACCAGTGATAGGACACTCCACCCGGAGGTTATAAAACTTGGTCATTTTGCAGCCAGGAAGCAGCATCGCAAGAATCTATGCCCGGTGCCGTTTGAAGTGGTGCAGACAGCACCGTCATTGGACTGCGGAGCATTATAAGGTCTTATGACAGGATCAGTTGCGGTACATGGTCTAGCACTTGGATGGACGTGCTTGGACCTGGCAGATCCAAGAAGAATGATACTTACCCGTGATGAGTCGACAGTGCTCTCTAGTGGTAGTAGTGTAGTAGTCTTCGGGCTTAGTTTCTGTTAGTTTAGACGCAGCCCATTAGTTTCTATCGGGGAATGGAATATCTCTAGCATGTAATAGGACATTAAGGAAAATAAAAGGCTTCCCCAAACTGTGGTTGATGTGGTTCCTGTATCAGCACGATTATTCTCCTGTCCATAAAGCAAGGTGAATTTTTCGGTGATTTGAAAAAACAAATTATCAGCAGGCACTGCCTAATGGGCCAGTCCAAAGACTCGACATGCTACCAATAGTCCTGTGGGATGAGTTGGAGCATGGCTTGTGTGCCAGATTCAAGTAACCAAAAAATTGACGTCAACTAATTGAGATGCTACAGGAAGAATGGAAAGGTATCCAGCCAGATGTGTGCCAGAATTTAGTTGATTGTGTATCCCGGATTTTAAGCGCTGTTATTAACACCAAAGGCAGGTATTACTTCTTGTTAGTTACAAGTGATGTCTTTGGAACCAAGAGCATTGAATGTCTGGTGACTCTTAGCCACTTATTGAGCAGATTGTCTGACCAAATTCTGCCTCGCAATATAAGTATTGTAGATAGTTTTATGTAACTCTTTATGTTCACAAGATTGCAATTCCATTTAAAAAAATTTATATTGTTCTGATAACTGCAGCATTGTAAAGTTTCCTCGCAGATGTACTGCACTTCTTCTAGCCATGACTTGGATCCATGAAGGAGGATTCGTAACTAGGTCCGGAGATATCTATCAGGACACCTGTAGTACTGCAGACTGCTGAGCGTGTCCTTCAACTATTGACATAGTGTTTCCGGTGAGTACGTCACGTTATTCACTCTGTTTTCGAAAGCGACTTATGCAAGAAGGGGTTTTCCTGTAGGCTTAGTCACATTAAGGATTATACATGGTATTGTGGGGAAATTCCTATCCCTGCTTAATTTAAACGATCACAGAATAATAATTAAAACACGCGCCTTTTAGAGAAGAAAACCACAGCGATGGGTGAAGCATGCTCTAAATTTCCAATGTAATTACTAAATAATTCAATAAATTCTATAAAATTACGTCACTTTATTTAATAAAACAACTATTACAGATAATAACAAAATTGTCTAAATGGAGTTCATAATAATGAAGTTTACAAATCACAAAGAAATATTAAGTGCAACTTGAAAGGTGCACTTAAATTTCATTCAGTAACACGTGATAGCTCAGAGATTCTCGTAACTAAAATGCTTGTTCAAGTTACAGAGTAAGTGAATTCGGATTGAGAGCTCCCAATATAGAAAACATTTCACGCCTGATCTATTATGCTAGCCGACAAAAAACTGAATATAGGGGAATGTTCGTAACATCATGTTACTGCTAACTTACAGTTTAGAGATTAAATTTAAACATATTTTAAAGATGTGACATTTAAATTAAATGATATCCCAGTTAACATACAGTATAACTCAGGATCCAGGAGACGACTCTGCTTTCACTAGACAAGGGCGTACCACAAATAGTCCATCCAGGCGTCACACTGGTGGACCACTGATTTCCAATGTCCGACCAACGAACTAATAAAATTAATTATGTTTGTACCCACCTCAGCTATCTTCGAGAACCTCCCTCTAGAAAGGGCTTTCGTCCCGCCTAGACGAGGCAAGTTCTCCGCCTAAGTCTCCGGTCTGCTCTCTACGGAGGTCGACGAAGAACTCCCCGCCTGACACAAAATGTTGTGTAACGCAACCTCATTCACGATCATCGGTTGACTCATATCAACTACGTGCCAACTTAATATTCGACGCAACCAAGGTTGAAGAGATACACTTTTGCAACGCGAGAGGTTGGTGTGGCCGATCCGAAACTTTCCTGACATCACAACAAAGCTCAGGATTACGCGGTTTTCCAAATTTTCCGAAGCGCTGTTAACGTTCTTCCTCCGTAATATTTCTCCGCCTCCTGCAATCAAAGTGCAACCAAAATTAGAAAATTACACTCAAGAAACGACGCACCTCATTCGTGCAGACTCAATTTAATAATATTTTGTATGAGAACTATTTATTTCTAGGTAATATCAATACGCCTATAATCTCGGCATTTTATTCACTTCTTATATAGCCGAAATTTCAAAATTAAAGTTTAAATATAAGTACAAGTTCAATTTACCACAAATGAGATACTCTAATGTTAACAGAGGTATGAAATGCATATCATACATGGCATAGGAAACAAACAAACACGTCATAAGTGGGGTGATTTTTTCAAGGTTTTAATTAAAATGGGTGAAGATACCACGAATGGAGTATAACTGTGAGCAAACTCGCCTCTAAACGTGCACCCATGTTGCCAAATGCATACACCTCGTTGTTCAATTCCATGAGCGGAAAATTATACAATAATCCACGCCTGATACTACAGGTGACTTCGAACGAGATTGTGAATTTTCGGCACCACTATAGGATGGGTATTGTTCTCAAACGAGAGAGGAGTGGAATGGAGATATTTGGGCGGCACTTAACATTGAGGTCTTGAGAGTCGATGAGGGTGAAGGGAAGTCAGTATGGTGCAGTGCTGGAATGAAGGGATGGGGTAATGGAAGATATGCGTGAAGACTATGCCGATGGTCGGTAGGTTTTCTCGGGGATCTCCTGTTTTCCTTGCCCTTGCATTCCGCCGCTTCTCTATACTCACTCTCAAGCCTTGATGTTAAGGGCGCCGCCTGGTGCGCCATCACTCCTACGCGCAATGCGCGGAACAGGCGTGCAGCGTTCCTCCGTGCTGCGTGTAACTATGGGACCATTTTATTGGTGGAAAGTATGCAGAAAGGTTCCATGCAGGTCACTATCATAGCTTCGTATGTCTCCATCCAGCTAACTTAGAGGTACAGGCATGTGGAAAAGTCGTTTATAGCTAAGTTGGAGGGCTCGGGAATGTCATTTATAATGTGAATGATGTATTGATAGTATTATAGGTACCTGGTGTGAATTGAGCTATATTTACGTGCATTGGTAAAATGGAGAAACGCTTAGTGATTTGGTAAACTAAAACGCGGATTTCAAACACACTGCAACGCGATCCAAGCGCCAGGCGGACGAAGGGGTCGCCCTAATCTCTCCAATCTCTCTCTGGATGTCAGGTACGGAAACACGTAGCTGGCGTCGCTGCTACTGTGCGCGGGGCTACACGTCAACACGGCGCCTCCAGGGACACGATCCTCCACTGCGCGGCGTCCGGAGGTCATCTGCAGACGGCGAAGCTGCTCCTGGACCGCGGCACCGACGTCAGGCTGAAGAGCCACATGGGCACGACGCCCCTCCGGCCAGAGCCGGCCACCTGGAGGCGGTGAAGCTGCTGATGCAGGCCGGGTCTGTCCCCACGGTCAGGGACAACATCGGGCGCACTGCTCTGGGCGAGGCCAGGGAAGAAGGCAACACCGAGGTGGTGAAGTACCTGGAGCGATTCCCACACTAGCCTCGCGCTGAGGTTCCAGCAAGCACGTTCGTCAGTTCCAGCCTCACTCTACAAAGTGTATGTCCACCAGCAATGTGTCTCGATAAACATCTTCACAGACACAAAACCGTGTACATTTCTAATATTTTACTGTCTTACTATACATTAGCATTCTTATTTCATATATAAAATAAATAGTAAGTTTTTTGACAATTTTTGTTCAATAAGATGGCATTACATAAAAAAGTGAATTTTATTGCATATGTATAATTCTACCAAGAAATTTTAATATTATTCGTATTAAGTTGTTGGTATTATAAAGCTTATAACATCCTTGACAAGTTCACATATATTTATTTCCGAACATTTATATATATATCCTAAATATATTGATTTCAATCTTTTCCTGTGCGAAATACCTGTTATTCAGCCTGTCATGAACTAATATTCTGAGTTGCATAATTTCAGGAAACGATTACATTTCCAAAACTGTGGTCAGAACTCGAGACGAATAAATAAAAATGTTATAGCAGTTTTAAGCGAATATTTACCTTAGACGTTTGAGGCTTCAAAAGAATGAGCGCAACTTAAAATATTAGTAGATAAAAACGTTTTTGTAGTTTTGAAAGAATATGTACCATAGAACTGTGAGGAACTCACAGTATGTGAGGAATTACTGGCAAACTCGAACACCGAGTAACTCACTGACGTCGTTGCGAACCTCTTTAATTTTTATGAAAACCTATCAATTCAAAAATAAATTATCATGTTCGTTGTTATTGTAAATAAAATCAGCTTTGGGCGTGATGAGAGTAAAATTACAAGGTCACATAATATTAAACGTTTCGCAACATTTGTGACGCAAAAAATACGGAAGATCTGCACACGGCTAAAGATAAAAAGAGAGAGCTATGCTGTATTCTTAATAATCGTCTAAGAAGTTTCTCTTCTGTAACGTATACTAAGTTATAAACGCTCTTAATATTTTGTAATTATTATGATTCTCAGAAATTCTTAAAGCGTGAGTGATTCCGTGCCGAAATATTGGAGTATAAATAAAGACGCCACTTGAGCAAAAATGAAGGGTAAAATTTTCTGTTTCTTGGAAAACTAAGCTAACGAATTATAAATTATTCACGGTAAAGTTAGCATTTTTTAACGCCTTCTCATTTGGAATAATAGTCACTAAATATACTTTATTTTATTCTTAGACGTTAACTTCCGAGTGCGGTGGAATATACACACTGTGTTTATTACATACATGGCAATATTCATTTAAACGTTTGTTAAGGGATAAAAAATGGAAAAAGTAACTAGGGCCTCAGAAGTGCTCACTCTACCGTCAACAGCCCATAAGAAAAGAATATATGCCTGTTGCCACTTTAAGTATCACATCTGCGTGTTTTGTTAGTAACCAATGTCAAAGACAGATTTTGACATGAAATCAACCAAACTATTCACAAGGTGACTATCAGATGAGCTAGGGTGGAGTGTCATCGGTGCTTTGGAGTTAGTTAGCCAGGCAACTTCACTAATTACAGAAGGTTTCTGAAACCAAGGCTGTTTCCGAGTTCAGTACCACGTTCCCTTGTCGATTTCCCTTCGACCTGTTCGTGTGAAATGAACCTTGTGCCCTTCTGACAAAGTGTTAGTTTGTGGATTCGGACGCTGTTGTTTGTTTTCACCTCGATTTACAATCTATCAAATTGTAGTCTATGCGAGTTTCATCTCTTTGTTATGGTATCAAGTGTCTTCAGCGACCGTGCAAAGTAGTAACACCAATGACCTTGAATCGGTATAGGTCGGAGAAAGGGCAAGTTGCCCAAAGTGGTCATTCTAGGGTGGGTCTGTGCCTTTGCCGTGAGTTTGGACAGCGGCAATATTACATCATGATCTTGCTGCACTATACCAGGGCACAAAGCCGGGTAAGGGCAGGTAGCTGGGGAATTTTGACACAGCCCAGGTGTCCAATTGTTATTGTTGCACGGGACGTAAGTGGAGACAGTACCCACAATCTTGGATTCATCCATTTTCTTGCCGATAGTTACATTTCAAAAGGTTTGACGAAATGTTTCGCACGTCAGAGCATAAAATATATCTTTCGAAGTTTTATTAAAATGTTACAACGGCTGTAGCCTCTGTTAGTTACGAGTTCTTTAAGGTGATTACACAAATGATACTAGTAATAATACACAATTGAAACTNGCTGTAGCCTCTGTTAGTTACGAGTTCTTTAAGGTGATTACACAAATGATACTAGTAATAATACACAATTGAAACTGAATCTATAAAAGGAACACACAAATTCCCATTGCTCTGTCGTAATACATAACGCAATAACTGTAATGCAGACAGTGGCGAGAATACGAAAAATCCAAGATGGCGACGCAATGTGTAATCGGTGACTTATAATTCGTTNGTAATGCAGACAGTGGCGAGAATACGAAAAATCCAAGATGGCGACGCAATGTGTAATCGGTGACTTATAATTCGTTATTCCAGGAGAACCCGTAGGAAAAGAAGACGAAGATGAATGCACAAGTAAAGGTTGCTAAACGCATGGTGCGTCTGAAATAAGTTAGTTCAGTTTAAACTCTTCACCCATCCTGTGCATTACAAATGTTGTTGTAGGAACGTATCCATGACTTAAATAATAACATATTGTAAGTAGAATACCGTGTTAATATAGTCTGTTACGACTGACGTTATATAGTTCACAAGTGTCTTATAGTATTTTCGTGTTTCATGTTGCATTATTATCCAATCATATTTTCTAATTTAAATACCACCATTAAATATACACGTAGGTTGGACCAAATAAGACACATTTCCTATTATTAGAAATAAATGCTAAAATGTAATCATAACGAAGTTAAAATAAAATACACCATGAATTTAAGTTATCCTTCCCAATAGTTNAATAAATGCTAAAATGTAATCATAACGAAGTTAAAATAAAATACACCATGAATTTAAGTTATCCTTCCCAATAGTTTCGTTTGCTAACCAGTCTTGTTTTCTCAAAGAAACATTTCAAAATATTTAGAATTAAAAAAGTGACAATTCTTGATTTAACGAATTATAATATTCACTTAGTGTTCTCTTTACGGAGTTTTATCTTTGAGAGCAAAGACAATTCTATGGCACCATAGCACGGGGAGATAAAATACAATGTTATTACAGTAACCCACGTCAGTGTTTCAAACTGGGGCTAATTCAGACGGCTTTATTTACTGTTAAATATTGCCACCTACTCGCTTTTTAAATATAATTGTTTTGCACTCATTATGTTCAAAATTTGGTACAGACTTTTTTTTTAGATACGACCAAAATAAACCATAAACTAGGACGGAACTTATGAGAAGATAAGGATTGTTGTGAGAATATAACAATGGAATCANTACCAAAATAAACCATAAACTAGGACGGAACTTATGAGAAGATAAGGATTGTTGTGAGAATATAACAATGGAATCAGGAAGACAATTTATTATTAAGTAAAATGCATGGGCTGTCACGCCGAACTCGCCAAACAGTCACGGACCATCATACAGATCACGGAGAAATTAGCCGAGCAGATAATGGGGAAAATAGTGCAGCAACTCAATCATACTTCACAGCTATACTGAATTTATCGAAACAAATTCATAATGATATAACACACAAGATGCTGAATGGCAGAAACGTGTGCGAAATGAGTCAGTTGCAAATCAATCACTATCTAAATGAAGAATGATTCTTCGCTTCCATACCGCACTTCGAGGATATGATGGGCCGAATCGTAGTAAAATCAGAAGTTTAATTTCACAACACTCTATGGTAGATCGGGATATCAGTTGAAAAAACTGTTGTTTACGTTGACAAAAAAAAACTTTCAACCCACAAAATATTGAACGCAGCTATAAAAGAGGTTGATTTAACTAAATCCCGAGCCTTAAATTTCCACACTTTTGAAAGAACTCGATTATATTGGATCAAATATATTATGTTTTTCGTAAGGATGGGTAATGGCCCGCAGGTTCGAGAATCAACTGGGAGTACAAGTACAATNTCAAATATATTATGTTTTTCGTAAGGATGGGTAATGGCCCGCAGGTTCGAGAATCAACTGGGAGTACAAGTACAATGTTTGTGTCTCATAAATTAGCGTCATTTGTTTGTTTCAAAAATAAATAAGAGATATTTCTTTGTACGTTATATAAATATGTGACTGCAAAGAATTAAAAAAAAAAATACATTGTATTAGCAGTTGAAAAATTACAAACTTCCTACATATTTACGAATTTTGTGAAGTAAATGAAAAACAAAGTTTTCAACGATGGCTGGTAAAATTATGTGTTGCATTTCATCTTGAANAATAAATGCTAAAATGTAATCATAACGAAGTTAAAATAAAATACACCATGAATTTAAGTTATCCTTCCCAATAGTTCCGTTTGCTAACCAGTCTTGTTTTCTCAAAGAAACATTTCAAAATATTTAGAATTAAAAAAGTGACAATTCTTGATTTAACGAATTATAATATTCACTTAGTGTTCTCTTTACGGAGTTTTATCTTTGAGAGCAAAGACAATTCTATGGCACCATAGCATGGGGAGATAAAATACAATGTTATTACAGTAACCCACGTCAGTGTTTCAAACTGGGGCTAATTCAGACGGCTTTATTTACTGTTAAATATTGCCACCTACTCGCTTTTTAAATATAATTGTTTTGCACTCATTATGTTCAAAATTTGGTACAGACTTTTTATTTAGATACTACCAAAATAAACCATAAACTAGGACGGAACTTATGAGAAGATAAGGATTGTTGTGAGAATATAACAATGGAATCAGGAAGACAATTTATTATTAAGTAAAATGCATGGGCTGTCACGCCGAACTCGCCAAACAGTCACGGACCATCATACAGATCACGGAGAAATTAGCCGAGCAGATAATGGGGAAAATAGTGCAGCAACTCAATCATACTTCACAGCTATACTGAATTTATCGAAACAAATTCATAATGATATAACACACAAGATGCTGAATGGCAGAAACGTGTGCGAAATGAGTCAGTTGCAAATCAATCACTATCTAAATGAAGAATGATTCTTCGCTTCCATACCGCACTTCGAGGATATGATGGGCCGAATCGTAGTAAAATCAGAAGTTTAATTTCACAACACTCTATGGTAGATCGGGATATCAGTTGAAAAAACTGTTGTTTACGTTGACAAAAAAAAACTTTCAACCCACAAAATATTGAACGCAGCTATAAAAGAGGTTGATTTAACTAAATCCCGAGCCTTAAATTTCCACACTTTTGAAAGAACTCGATTATATTGGATCAAATATATTATGTTTTTCGTAAGGATGGGTAATGGCCCGCAGGTTCGAGAATCAACTGGGAGTACAAGTACAATGTTTTGTGTCTCATAAATTAGCGTCATTTGTTTGTTTCAAAAATAAATAAGAGATATTTCTTTGTACGTTATATGAATATGTGACTGCAAAGAATTAAAAAAAAAAAATACATTGTATTAGCAGTTGAAAAATTACAAACTTCCTACATATTTAAGAATTTTGTGAAGTAAATGAAAAACAAAGTTTTCAACGATGGCTGGTAAAATTATGTGTTGCATTTCATCTTGAATAAGATTTATGGGATACTTTAGACTGACTGAAAATAAAGACGAAATACGCGATTGGATTACAAATGATTTTGAAACATTNATAAGATTTATGGGATACTTTAGACTGACTGAAAATAAAGACGAAATACGCGATTGGATTACAAATGATTTTGAAACATTCTTTTCATATGACTTAGAATAATAATATATATTCTTCATGTTCTGGTAGCACACGTTAAAATGCGTGTGAGGCTGTGATATTTTGAAAACTTCAACAAAGAATACAAGTACTTGAGTGGCATTATTGTCTGCACGTTTGTTCTACTCTCATTGTTATGAACATATCTGCACTACGATAACAACCAATCTAGAGACGCAAGTTGCCAGAATACTGAGTAAAGCCTCTTTATAACGCTCGCTACCATACTTGCTTCACGAAATGTTGATCATCTTTCATAATGTCACAATCGAATGATCCAATGTTCCGAACAACAGGTCTTGAGATGTGTCGTCTCCTCCTGTAATAGCGTGCCCGCCTCATGGCTCCCTGAAGAGTGATGCACAGCAATATGATACAACGACCTGCACCGTACNTCTGTAATAGCGTGCCCGCCTCATGGCTCCCTGAAGAGTGATGCACAGCAATATGATACAACGACCTGCACCGTACCACGCTCTAAGCTGAACTGAAAGGCGGTAGCCTTGAATAGTGATTCAATATAGCGTGCATCAACCTGCACAAGATGTCGGGCCCGTGCCGGAAGTTCTTATCAGTTGGGCCGGAAGTTCTTATCTGTTTGTCGGTTGCGTCCTTCTCATCGGCGTGGGAAAAGGTGCTCTTACCGAGGATAAGAGACTTTGAGGCTTGTCTGTTTCAAGCAGATACAGCACCGTCAGACGTTATCAAAAGTGGGTCAAATATTACGATCGATGCCAAAGTCACTGTCTTGCAAAAACGTCGTAAATATCGTAACTAGTAGATGTATATTTGTGCGTTATAAATATTCCGGTGCAAGAATTTGTCATACTTAAAATTGTTTTCGCATAACAGCTAATACCAACACCTGTAATTGGTGTCATCAGACTAGTGATATCAAAATGTCTTACACAATTACATTTTCAACGCAGCGNATACCAACACCTGTAATTGGTGTCATCAGACTAGTGATATCAAAATGTCTTACACAATTACATTTTCAACGCAGCGCTTCATTTATTATTCCTTAAATATCGTTTTTCACTTCAAAACCTATAATTATTCTAATTATTCCTTTGGCAAGAATTGAAGTAGAGGAATTTTAGTAATTTTATTTAAAACTATGNCTTTGGCAAGAATTGAAGTAGAGGAATTTTAGTAATTTTATTTAAAACTATGAAACATGGTCCCTGACTTAAGGAATGTCCTTAGTAAACAATATTATACGCCTCAAGGTCGTAATGCAAAATAGCGTAAAAAAGATTAGCGTGTGTTCGGGTTCCTCAGAATTTCAAGCCGTGACTATAGGGTTTTAATACAGCAATCTGCTCCGTGACTATAGGGGTTAAATAAAGCAATCTGCTCCGTGACTATGGAGTTTAAATACAGCAATCTGCTCCGTGACAATGTGGTTTTAATACAGCAATCTGCTCCGTGACTGTAGAGTTTTATTTCAGCAATTGGCTTCGTGTCTATGGGGTTTTATTACAGAAATCTGCTCCGTGACTGTAGAGTTTTATTTCAGCAATCTGCTCCGTGACTATGGAGTTTTAACACAGAAATCTGCTCCGTGACAATAAGGTCTTAATGCAGCAATCTGCTGGGGGACTATAGATTTTTTATACAGCAATTGGCTTCGTGTCTATAGGGTTTTATTACAGCAATCTGCTCCGTGACTAAAGAGCTTTAATACAGCAATCTGCTCCGTGACTATAGAGTTATAATACAGCAATCGGCTTCGTGCCTATAGGGTTTTATTACAGCAATATGCTCCGTGACTATAGAATTTTATTTCAGCAATCTGCTCCGTGACTATGGAGTTTTAATACAGCAATCTGCTCCGTGACAATACGGTTTTAATACAGCAATCTGCTCCGTGACAACATGGTTTTAATACAGCAATCTGCTGGGGGGACTATAGATTTTTAATACAGCATTTGGCTTCGTGTCTATAGAATTTTATTACAGCAATCTTCTCCGTGACTATAGAGTTTTAATACAGCAATCTCCACGGTGACTATAGAGTTATAATACAGCAATCGGTTTCATGTCTATAGGGTTTTATTACAGAAATCTGCTCCGTGACTGTAGAGATTTATTTCAGCAATCTGCTCCGTGACTATAGAGTTTTAATACAGCAATCTGCTCCGTGACAATACGGTTTTAATACAGCAATCTGCTCCGTGACTATAGGGTTTTAATACAGCAATCTGCTCCGTGACAATACGGTTTTAATACAGCAATCTGCTCCGTGACTATAGGGTTTTAATACAGCAATCTGCTCCGTGACAATACGGTTTTAATACAGCAATCTGCTCCGTGACTATAGGGTTTTAATACAGCAATCTGCTCCGTGACAATACGGTTTTAATACAGCAATCTGCTCCGTGACTATAGGGTTTTAATACAGCAATCTGCTCCGTGACAATACGGTTTTAATACAGCAATCTGCTCCGTGACTATAGGGTTTTAATACAGCAATCTGCTCCGTGACAATACGGTTTTAATACAGCAATCTGCTCCGTGGCTATAGATTTTTAATACAGCAATCGGCTTCGTGTCTACAGGGGTTTTATTACAGCAATCTGCTCCGTGACTATAGGGTTTTAATACAGCAACCTACACCATGACTATGGGGTTTAAATACAGCAATCTGCTCCGTGACTATAAGGTTTTAACACAGCAACCTACTCTGTGACTATGAGGTTTTAATACAGCAATCTGCTCCGTGACTATAAGGTTTTAACACAGCAACCTACTCTGTGACTATGAGGTTTTAATAAAGCAATCTGCTCCGTGACTATAGGGTTTTAACACAGCAACCTACTCCGAGACTATGAGGTTTTAATACAGCAATCTGCTCCGTGACAATACGGTTTTAATACAACAATCTGCTCCGTGACTATAGATTTTTAATACAGCAATCTGCTCCGTGACTATAGATTTTTAATACAGCAATCGGCTTCGTGTCTACAGGGGTTTTATTACAGCAATCTGCTCCGTGACTATAGGGTTTTAATACAGCAACCTACTCCGTGACTATGAGGTTTTAATACAGCAATCTACTCCGTGACAATATGGTTTTAATACAGCAATCTGCTGGGGGACTATAGATTGTTAATACAGCATTTGGCTTCGTGTCTATATAATTTTATTACAGCAATCTGCTCCTTGACTATAGAGCTTTAATACAGCAATCTGCACGGTGACTATAGAGTTATAATACAGCAATCGGTTTCATGTCTATAGGGTTTTATTACAGAAATCTGCTCCGTGACTGTAGAGTTTTATTTCAGCAATCTGCTCCGTGACTATGGAGTTTTAATACAGCAATCTGCTCCGTGACAATACGGTTTTAATACAGCAATCTGCTCCGTGACTATAGGGTTTTAATACAGCAATCTGCTCCGTGACAATACGGTTTTAATACAGCAATCTGCTCCGTGGCTATAGATTTTTAATACAGCAATCGGCTTCGTGTCTACAGGGGTTTTATTACAGCAATCTGCTCCGTGACTATAGGGTTTTAATACAGCAACCTACTCCATGACTATGGGGTTTAAATACAGCAATCTGCTCCGTGACTATAAGGTTTTAACACAGCAACCTACTCTGTGACTATGAGGTTTTAATACAGCAATCTGCTACGTGACTATAGGGTTTTAACACAGCAACCTTCTCCGTGACTATAAGGTTTTAATACAGCAATCTGCTCCGTGACTATAGGGTTTTATACAGCAACCTACTCCGAGACTATGAGGTTTTTATACAGGAATCTGCTCCCTGACTATAGGGTTTTAATACAGCAATCTGCTCCGTGACTATAGGGTTTTATTACAGCAATCTGCTCCGTGACTATGGGGTTTTAACACAGCAATCTGCTCCGTGACTATAGAGTTTTAAAACAGCAATCTGCTCCGTGACTATAGAGTTTTAACACAGCAACCTACTCCGTGACTATGGGGTTTTAATACAGCAATCTGCTCCGTGACTATAGGGTTTTAACACAGCAACCTACTCCGTGACTATGAGGTTTTAATACAGCAATCTGCTCCGTGACTATAGGGTTTTAACACAGCAACCTACTCCGCGACTATGAGGTTTTAATACAGCAATCTGCTTCGTGACAATAGAGTTTGATACAGCAATCTGCTTCGTGACTATAGAGTTTTATTACAGCAATCTGTTCCTTGACTATAGGGTTTTAACACAGCAACCTACTCCGCGACTATGAGGTTTTAATACAGCAATCTGCTCCGTTACTATAGGGTTTTAATACAGCAATCTGCTCCGTGACTATAGGGTTTTAATACAGCAATCAGCCCCGTGACTATAGAGTTTTAATACAGCAATCTGCTCCTTGACTATAGAGTTTTAATAAAGCAATCTGCTCCGTGACTATAGGCTTTAACACAGCAATCTGCTTCGTGACAATAGAGTTTTAATACAGCAATCTGCTCCGTGACTATAGGGTTTTAATACAGCAATCTGCTCCGTGACTATAGGGTTTTAACACAGCAACCTACTCCGTGACTATGAGGTTTTAATACAGCAATCTTCTCCGTGACTATAGGGTTTTAATACAGCAATCTTCTCCGTGACTATAGGGTTTTAATACAGCAATCTGCTCCGTGACTATAGAGTTTTAATACAGCAATCTCCTACGTGACTATAGTTATTTAACATTGAAATCTGTTCCGTGACTATAGGGTTTTAACACAGCAACCTACTCCGTGACTATGAGGTTTTAACACAGCAATCTGCTCTGTGACTATAGGGTTTTAATACAGCAATCTGCTCCGTGACTATAGAGTTTTAAAACAGCAATCTGCTCCGTGACTATAGGGTTTTAACACAGCAACCTACTCCGTGACTATGAGGTTTTAATACAGCAATCTGCTCCGTGACTATAGGGTTTTAATACAGCAATCTGCTCCGTGACTATAGGGTTTTAATACAGCAATCTGCTCCGTTACTATGAGGTTTTAATACAACAATCTGCTCAGTGACTATAGGGTTTTAACACAGCAACCTACTCCGTGACTATGAGGTTTTAATACAGCAATCTGCTCCGTGACTATAGGGTTTTAATACAGCAATCAGCTCCGTGACTATAGGGTTTTAATACAGCAATCTGCTCCGTTACTATGAGGTTTTAATACAACAATCTGCTCAGTGACTATATGGTTTTAACACAGCAACCTACTCCGTGACTATGAGGTTTTAATACAGCAATCTGCTCCGTGTTTATAGGGTTTTATTACAGCAATCTGCTTAAGCAAAGTACAGGACTGACACTGCAGTTTAAACACATTTTTACACAGGAATAAATGTCGTAAACACAGAGCCACTTACAAAGATTTTTGCTAACTTTGACACTTTCCAAATACTACATTTATGTTTCAATAACCAAATCTATGAATGGGCCACAAAATATTGAATGTCATTAAGAAATATTGTCCTGTCAAAAATTACATAGAAATATTTCCTAGTATTAAAAATTAGAATAACTACAATCGCTTACTATTAGACACATATGGTAGCAAGGTATGTCACTTAAAAATTACAGTTTTAATAACACGCTATACTAAACAACTTTTTATAATACGCTCCAATATTAATAAAGTTTGAAGAGTCAAACTTCTCTTAAAACCTAATTTAATGATAAGCATTAATTTTCTTGTCTGCTGTTATATTCTGTTGTCTGTGTACGTATAGAAACGTGTCTGACAGCTTCTTTCAAATATTCTGGGCGATGGTGGTCACAAAACACGTGCTGCGTATTAAGTAAGCTGGGATGATGTTAACACCAGAGACAACAGGCGCCCTCACTGAACTCCATACATCTGGTCACTTATCTCTCACCCGGGGCCCAAAGTTTGTTCCTCGGACTGCGGAGGAAATTAGCACATCGTGTGTGACAGGTTTCCGTCACTCGATCCAGTTACAGTGGAAAGACAAGTCAAATCTTGACATAATTGTTAATTGTAACATGATTCTGTAAATAACTATCAAAAATGTAGGTGTTGGGGGGGGAAGGTGGCCTTACCCCTCCCCCCTTTTAACTAAAAATTTGGGTATCTCTGTCCCACCACAAACTCTTCTAAACAGGATATTATAAAAATTAAAAAAATGTAGGAAGTTTGACAGCTGCTATATTTGCTGTGACCCAGTCCCTGCTCTCTCATGATAAGTGAGTGTTGCTTTGCTTTCACATCTCTACTTGTCCAATATGGCCGCTTGAACTCCGTCGTTTATCTCATCACTTATAAAGACTATGATAGTACTTGCTGTATTTAAACGGAGTAGTGATATGGTTTTGCACCAGTTGGTCTGCTGAGAGCAACATGTCGCTTTCACATTTAAATATCCTCGCCGTTCTTTTAGTGTTGACGCATGCGACGCTCAGTGCGCAGGTTAGTCAATTTTATACGTTGATTAAGTGTTCGCCGAAACTGTTTACGTTAAGTTTTATTGGCTATTACCTGGTAATGAGTAAAATAAACATGTTATGTTCTCTTCAGAGTAAACAATATATACGTACTTCAGCATATGGCTGAATTAATAGTTTAACCAAGACACTCACTCTATTTTCCTGTCAGCCCACACTCTCGGGAACTTGGAGGAGTAAATTTATTCAAGCTTTCGTGATTTATATTATTTTTCTCTTATTTATTTGTTTTGGCTGAACAGCAGCTGTCGCGTGCTTGAAGTGGAACTAAACGTGTTTTTGTCTCTCTCTATCCCTATCTCTTCAGAGCTATTCTATACGTTTCCAAACTTCAAAGAGACGCCACACTCATAAATGTTTCTCATCTCAGTTTGTTATCCAATTTATCTTAGAGTTTCAAAGTGCCCACTGTTTACATTTTAGAAAGTTTCACGGTTAAGCACTTTTTTTACAGTATTATAAAGGGCTATTTTTACCTTCTCTTAACAAATTTTAAGTTTTTTTTTATTTTTGATGCATTGGGATGCTTTTAAGAAAATAGTGAATAATACATGTATAATATAACAATTCAATATTATAGTAAAATACAATAAAATGCAATAATATAATATATATCTAATATATAAATATATATGTAAATCTCGTTACTGCTCTGTACGAGCGAAATGGGTATTTTCTTTCGTTTCTCCTGAAGCTCATTCAATAACTTCAATCGGCGATTAAATTTCTACTTTCATAATGCACATATGCTGCGTCTTCTGAATAGTCTTCATTATAGCGACAGAAAATAAGTGACTTTGAATAACTGGTTTATTTGGAAACGAGTATACATCATTATTTAGAGTATTAACGTGGGTAACATGGTAAATTACAAAGTATTCAATTTTGTACAATACATTTATTTTCAAAATTTTATATTTGTTTACTACGTATTTTTTTTGTATGCAAGTGTACAACTGCAATTCTGATTTATATAAATGGGTCTAAATGCGGCGACATATTACGTAAGAAAAGGCTTAGAAAAAATATGNATGCTTAGAAAAAATATATTGGAATCTGTTTCCTCTACAAAACAATCCAAACTATACCAATTTTCGGTCGAGGAAAATGAATCTGATAGCAGTAATTTTACTAGCTTTATTTTTGAAGATACGCAGCCACTTGGCATTTTTAAAAAAAAAATCATAATTACACAGTATTCAATTTTACCATTACGACGCAAATTAAATCATTTTAATTCTGTTAGTCACAAATAACTATTATAGTAAAACAACAAACATGGCAAAATAGAGAAATTCAAACTACTGCCTGAAATAGTGAAATAGTAGCTTATTGAAATATATAAGAAATGGACTATTTCCTGTTCTGTGCTATCTCTTTCCAATGTCCAGAAATGTTCTGCAAACACAGCAGCGTCTCACCTGCACTCATATCTTCGCTGTGTTGTTCAAATATCCTGGTGTAACTTCTCGCCGCACTCATTATTCACTGCACCATAGTTTTCAGGGAATAAATATAGACTAGAGTCGAGGAAGTGAATGTTGAGGGACGTCTGCAGCCTTATCGGTGGATACTGCCCTTGAAGGCTGTTTACAAGTTCAGCACAATCTCCAGCTGTTCGGCTACCCCAGAAGCCATGCAAAACACTTTTGTAGGATTCCCAAGCTGTTTGTTCATTGCCCTGGAGGACTTGCCAAATATTTCATCTACAAGAATTTCAGTAATTTGAAGACCGATAGATATTCCCTTCTAAAATTTAGCTACGCGCATCCCTGGAAGTTTGTCTCTTAAGTACGTGAAACCTTCTACATCCTTGTTCATCTCATTTTCGAAGTGAAATTTAAGGCCAAGTTTGACATGTAAATGAGGCAAAAGTANCGGTGAGTCGAAGGTTTTCTTTTGGAGACCAATGTTTTCTGGTGTAGTGTGAGGATCTAGGCCGACTGTCTCACTCGCACAAGAAACAGCAATACTCGGTGTATGAAAACTGCATTTCCAGTAATATTAAAATCACATATATGAAGTGATGATTCATGTACTTAATTGCTTCCAGAAGCTATTTCATATTGTCAAATATTTCGCTCATATGGAGGGTATGATAATTCCATTTATTCCGTAACACAATTTAAAACTAAGCCTTAATCAGTATATGAATAGCGTCCACAGGTATGAGATTTGTGCTCAAGATTCAAAGTCGTTATCAAACAATTGACATCACAGCAGACAACGGGGTTATTATTTTCGTATTTAAAGGAGTTTTTATTTTTTAGGCGTACAGCGTAGAAGATTAGCTTTGTTTTTCGTACGTCTAGGTGTCTGATTAAATCGCTTAGTTCACTCTTAGTAAGCATGTGTGTCTCAACCAATGACTCGTGTGCAGAATCAGGGTCCTGCGATGTTTAACCTTGAGTGTATGGGTGTAATGTCGCCTCCATACTGTGTTCGTTTTCTCCTGATTGCACAGTGTACTCTTCTGGAGGAAAAGGTACAGACAGATCGTCCTATGTGGTNGACTCGTGTGCAGAATCAGGGTCCTGCGATGTTTAACCTTGAGTGTATGGGTGTAATGTCGCCTCCATACTGTGTTCATTTTCTCCTGATTGCACAGTGTACTCTTCTGGAGGAAAAGGTACAGACAGATCGTCCTATGTGACTCTGGTCGGATAGCTGGCGAAAATAATGTGGTAGGAGGTATGATGAAGAAGTACTTAGTATTTATCTACATGATTTGTAGGCTCTTTAAGAAACCATCGGGATGCCAATGGGCATTGAACATCCGTTTATACTGGTCCATCCACATAGATTTACAGCACATGTGTTGCAGCAAATATGAGGTGCTTATTTTTGGTCTTGATACCTTGGTGTTAGGTTGTCTGTATGAGTGGAGAAATTGAGGTCACCGCACACATTACAGTAATTGTCAGGATTGATAATACATTTATGAGGTACCCTGGTTTCTCATGTTCACAAAACACGAAACAACACTTACAGTACAAACTCTAACCATCACTCGAAGCAATCTGTTAACAAACACTAAACCAAATAAGTACTGCAGTGACTCATTATTACCACTCTCATGTTTACCAATCCTTACAAAATACCTTACTTGGCCAATCGGTGCACCACGCACTTATTTTTGTATACATATCCTAAGGGATGAAAAATTGTTACTTCTCGGAAATGATAGCTGACTAAGCAATTTAAATATCATGTTATTTTATAATATGATGAAATCTATAATAAATATGTATTTTCATGTTAATATATAGTAAATAGGCATTTTCATTGTTAACCAATGATTAATTTTACAACCCATTTTAGAATGCAGATATTTTGTGGTAAATGAATATTTTTAATCGATCTTTATAAATACATGTGACAGTAACTGCATTTATTTTAGAGGAAATAATGGCTGGTAAATGAAATGTTATTTGCTGTAGTAATAGGAGGGATATCTATAAAATTTTATTTCATTTTAAAAATTTTCATATTTATATTAGTATTAACTGAAACCCATTTCTATTTTTCACACCGAAGAATAACTGGCATCATATGATATATTAACATTTCTAACCATTTCAGTGTCACTACTTATGCCAAGCACACAAATCATTACATTCAAGGCAGAAATATATTAAAAGTATTTAACCAAGAACATAAGCAGGGTTTCCAAAAGTACAGGATGAGTATAAAAGTATAACCCAACTTTGAAGGACTATAATATCAAAACCAAACAACCTACAACCTTGATTGACCAATCAAATGTACGGTGGAACGGTGAAATTTGTTTACCATACATTCATAAATGTTCAATGTGACCGCCACGAGCGGCACGAACACATCTACGCGATAATCAAACTCGTTTCACACTGTTGTCAGCATGTCCGGTGTTACGGTTTGGATGGTGTCCATAATTCTCGTTTTGAGGTCGTCAAGGTTACTGAGCAATGGTGGACGAAACACTTGATCCTTTATGTATCCTCATAGAAAAAATCGCACTGGGTAAGGTCCGGTCTTGTAGGGGACCAGTGATGAAGAGTGTTGTCACCAGTTTCTCCTCGACCAATCTAGCGTTGCTGCAACGTCTCCTTCAGTTATCTGTGAACAGCTAGGTGCCTATGGGTGGCGCACCATAAAGGAAATATCAGACTGTCCCCTTTACATTGACGTGTCGAATGCGAGCTCCCTACCCTCTCACCACCTCAAACCGAGAGTTACGATCGCCATCTAAACAGTAGCACCGGACATGCTGACAAGAACGTGAAACTAGTTTGATTATCGCGTTGATGTCGTTCGGGTTGCTCATGGTGGTCACATTGAACATTTATGAATGCAAGGTAAACAAACTTCACGGTTCCACGGTTCATTTGATTGGTCAATCAAGGTTGCAGGTTGATTGGTTTTGATATTATATACCTTCAAAGTTGGGGTATTCCTTTTTATTCATCCTGTGTTATCAGATCCACGTATCGACAGTAGCTATAACTGAACTCCGGGGAGAGTCTCACCTCCTGCAGCAGAGAGTAAGTAGGCCAGTCGCTCACAGTGGTTGTTATGCTGTTGTTGCAGCAAGGCTATGGGGGATCCCCTACAGTCACCATCGCNGAATGCGAGCTCCCTACCCTCTCACCACCTCAAACCGAGAGTTACGATCGCCATCTAAACAGTAGCACCGGACATGATGACAAGAACGTGAAACTAGTTTGATTATCGCGTTGATGTCGTTCGGGTTGCTCATGGTGGTCACATTGAACATTTATGAATGCAANCCATAAAGGAAATATCAGACTGTCCCCTTTACATTGACGTGTCGAATGCGAGCTCCCTACCCTCTCACCACCTCAAACCGAGAGTTACGATCGCCATCTAAACAGTAGCACCGGACATGCTGACAAGAACGTGAAACTAGTTTGATTATCGCGTTGATGTCGTTCGGGTTGCTCATGGTGGTCACATTGAACATTTATGAATGCAAGGTAAACAAACTTCACGGTTCCACGGTTCATTTGATTGGTCAATCAAGGTTGCAGGTTGTTTGGTTTTGATATTATATACCTTCAAAGTTGGGGTATTCCTTTTTATTCATCCTGTGTTATCAGATCCACGTATCGACAGTAGCTATAACTGAACTCCGGGGAGAGTCTCACCTCCTGCAGCAGAGAGTAAGTAGGCCAGTCGCTCACAGTGGTTGTTATGCTGTTGTTGCAGCAAGGCTATGGGGGATCCCCTACAGTCACCATCGCCCAGGGCACACTGCGTGGTCGCAGGAATGTCACGGCACAAGGCACGGAGTACTACATGTTCCTGGGCATTCCTTACGCCGCGCCTCCAGTGGGAAGCCTGCGCTTCGTGGTAAGACAGCGCCTTCACCTGCGTGCAAGTGCACTCATATGCCGCACACAGGCAGCACCTCCGATATTGTAGCGGACTCTGAGCCATTAGCTTACTGGGCGCTGTGAGCGAACCATGACCAACCGTCTTCCTCGTTGCTTAGGCATGCAAGACCACAAGGATCTATGCATGCTGTCTGACTGTTGTTGAGCAATAAATGAACAAACTGATATTCAATATTACTGACTCCGTTGCTGGAAGCAGTGTTTGTCACTGCAAACCAATGTGAAACACTAGTAAATATAAGAAACTGTCACTGTACATGCCAGCAGATTTTCGATGTCTTGGTTTACATAAATTAATTGGGTTTCACTGTGTAATCAGCATTGCGCGTATCATCAATACCTACCTAGTATATTTGCAGGGTGGTTAAAAATCCTTCCCCATTTGGATTTCGCAGCTCAGACATCACCATCTCATTAATTTACTTAATGGATTTTTTCATGTGAGATGGAGTTAAGGCGAAACTCGATTTCTACATAACTCCACAAACTTTGTGAAACATCCTACGTGAAAAGTAACCAAATTGACATAGTTACCTTTAAATATATTATGGCTGGGCGGGCTGCTCCATAGCGCCAGCCCTTCCCTGCCTTTCGAGCTGCAAAACAATAAGGTTCATCCTTCTCCGTCTTTTGAACACCAGCTCATGCGCTTTCTGACCACTAACGTGATGTTGCGGACAGAAAGTGCGACAGAGTTTTCTCAAATCAGTTCAGTGTCTCTATTGTTCTGTGTGCCTGGGATATAGCTCATACGGAACACAGAGTTTAAGGCGCCTGTCTACCTGGCGCTTGAACTGCGTTGCAAAGTGTTCGAAATACACGTTTTTCAACGAAACTATTAAGCGTAAGTCCAACGTGCTGATCTACGAAAAGAACATACACTTCAGTAGAGAGCTCTGNGCGTGCGTCCAACGTGCTGATATACGAAAAGAACACACACTTCAGACGAGAGCTGTTAAGTACTTTCAAAATATCACGTACGTTAGAAACATCAATTCAGAGTACTCCAAAACCGCTAAAAAAAACGGCCTTTCCAAGGCGCTGTAGCTCAAAAAACACACATCAGATACATACAAAACTACTATAGGGGACTGCACTGAACCTTCCTAAAGTCTTCCCACTAATAAAATAATATGGTCACCGCTGAAAGTCCCATAGGTACACGCAGCACGACGAGAACACTGCATGTCAGTTCAGAGCCTTGCGCTTAGCGACGATGGCGTACTTGATGCGCGTGGCAGTGTCGCCCTTATCGCTCCCGCGCTTCTCGGCCTAAATGTGAGAAAAAGTTCCAGGTAGATGGGGGCCTTAAAGATAGAATCACAGGAGAGCCATGCATGTAGGTGTGGGTATTTTATATATGTGAGTTTAGGTAAGTGTGTAAGCCGCTCCTGTTATTGTCATCTAGGACCGAAAATAACCAAACAAATGTTTTTTTTTCCGTGCGTTTTATTTCGTTGTAAGTTCGCATGACTTCGCAGAACTATTGCATCCTGCACCCTACATAAAGATTCATGATTTTAGTCAAAGATAAATTGGAAGGCAAGTCATTAAATTGCAGAAAAATATATTGCATTTGGCGCTTAAAGATTATATAAAGAGTTGGACGAATCTATATTTTTTGTTGTTATATAATTTGGCAAAATCTGTTAATTTAAACCATCGAGGAATCAGAATTAATGGTAACTACACAACTGCACGAGAAAAAAGAAAACAAACTAAATCCTTTTTTGTTAAGTACGTGGAAATAGGGTTTTAACAGAACCAGCCAAATTCTGTTTTATTTACAACGAAATATAGTACGGTCCTATTTTATTGGCTAAACAAAACTGATTGTGCGCTTCCTATAAAAAAAAACATTTCGGTATATATTTGTTGGACTGGCAAAATTTACCTCAGAGTAAAACATTACAAAGTTTATTCTCTTCACAAAAAAAAATAATTTTTAACTTTGACGTGTCATTTTTCAAAAACCTTGAGGTCTAAAAAATCATGACAGGAAAAAGCAGTCACAGATAAAGTCTACAAGTTAAACATTATATGGTGCAAAATAAAAATAGCAAATATTTTCGTGGTCAACGCCCTGGAAGAAATGCAAATACATCACATCTTTCGCCATTATGCCATAATATAAAAACTTTTGAAGAACCAGTAAGTTACAAATTACCATAATAATTTTCTAAGTTAACATTTGTGTGACTTTACTCTTAACTTGTTTGCAAGAGACTTAGTAATGGAACATGCCAGCAAGCATTAAAAATAAAAACCTCGTCGCAGTTTGCGAGTATAATTTGCTCGAACTAATATAATAGTGGAATGATTTTAACACTGAGCCAATTTCCCGTTGACGCGCATAATAATGAACACCATTAAATTTAACTATTGCTATTCATATCTGCTAGGCGATTAACACGTGAATATGAATAAACAACTTTGCCTCAAGTGATTCTCTTTCTGATAACTATAACCACTTTACTGAGGATGTAAGAAAATGGATGAATCTGTCAATAACTCTTGATGTCAGTAACTTTGTACCTGTGTTAACAGTTAACTAATAGAAATAATTACATTGCAATTTTCTAACTGCGGAGATCTGAAAAGGCGAACAGTAAGCAAATTGCAGCGAGTTTTGAGTGCAAGGTGGCTGGCAGTCCACGTTGGGAAAAAACAGATTCCAATCAAGCCGATGGAGATAGATCTTACTATAGCCTGAATGATACTATAACCTTCTTACTGAATTGCCAAACAGCCTCTTTTAAACATGCAACAAATAAATTAAGAACCATAAATTAACGTAGAAGCATACGTTAAGGTAGAAGTATATATTAAGGTAGAAGTATATATTAAGGTAGAAGCATATATTGAGGAAGAAGTTTCTATTAAGGTAGAAGTTTATATTAAGGAAGAAGTATATATTAAGGTGGAAGTATATTTTGAGGTAGAAGTATATATTAAGATAGAAGTATCTATTAAGGAAGAAGTTTATATAATGGAAGAAGAATATATTGATGTAGAAGTATATATTAAGATAGAAGTATATATTAAGGAAGAAGTTTATATTATGGAAGAAGAATATATTAAGGTAGAAGCATATATTAAGGAAGAGGTTTATATTAAGGTAGAAGTATACATGTATATGAAGGTAGACGTATACATGTTTATAAAGGTAGAAGTATATATTAAGGTAGAAGTATAAATTGAGGTAGAAGTATATATTGAGGTAAAAGTATATATTAAGGAAGAAGTAGAGTTCTTCCAGTGGAGTACTCCAACCGACTGTGAATTGAAAATTATCATAACATTACGATTTGTGTTGCATATGAAAGATGAAGTTCAGTTATGTTTTTCCATTACAGACATCTGCATCTCCATCTAGTCATAAATTTTATAATAGGCCTACTGTGACATATTTTACTATAATTTACTTGTTTAAATTGAAATAAATAAATGAAAGTTTTTTGAAGCCAAAATTCAAGCCTATTTTCATTCTGGATATTTCAGAAAGCCCATTATGCTAAAAGTTAATAAAGCAAGATATTTACAATAATACACTGATTGTATGTAATAAAAAATTAGTAATTATGTTTTCGAATATTTTTAGTAACTGATTTTACTGACACCCATTTCAGCCACGGAAGTTATCATGTTTACAACTGAAAAATCAGAAAATATAATATATTATTAAAAGTATTTTTAACATTGACACCGATATTTTATTCAATAGGACCGTGGTAATTATTATGACAGTGTTTCCTGATTAAGTTTTTCTTGTAAAATTTACTTTCTGAAGAATCCAGAAAGGAAATGGGATTAAATTTAAAAAAAACCTTATTAATTAATATTTTATACATATTAACAAGTTTTTTATAGCAACATGTTTTATAGAGTTCCATGTGCGACAAAAGTATAACTTTTCTGACAATTTTGGTTTAGTCTATTCCAGGTTTCTTCGCAATTTTTAAAACAAACCTTCCAACTCCATCTATGGCATGTTTGGTTCTTTCCTAAATAGGTCATGTGCCACAAGCATTTTGTACTTCTGTCAACATGAAAGTACCTTAATTTTATTAAATTTTATTTTTATTTATATTCCATTCTATAAATTATTATATTCGATTTATAATTATTATGAACAAACACAGGTAGAAAATAGGTTTGTTGATAATGCCTAGTAAGAAAGAGTTATTTTGAATAATATTATATAACTAAGTGCGCAAGAATTGAGTGCGTTGTCCCTGTGGTGTAATCCTCTAGGCTTAGTTAAGTCTTGTTTGCATGAAGCTGAGGAAAATCCTGTAAGTATAATTTAAGCAAGGCTTCAGGAAAGTTGTAAGTATTAGTGTAAGGATACCACTTTTTATTGAATTCTGCATAATTTACAGTCAGGTGCGGTGCTCCAATGGAAACCACTCTACCTGTATCTTAAACTGTTTTGAATATTCTCCAAAGGATACTGGATATACATCCGGATGCGGATGTTTATATAAATATAATCTAACGTTTTAAATATTCAATGTAAGCCATTGTTGGTTTAAGGCCGTCAGAAACGGAAAAATGCATAATTTTATATTTGGGCAGCTTACTCTTCAACTTGTAGACATTATCTGTAACTAAACAGTTAACAAGGACAACTTAAAGTTCTTGCCTTAATTCTTTAGGCATGCTTAGCCAAACTTATTTCACTAAAATTCAGGGGCAGCTACAAATCATTAATATGTAGAAATATCCTTACCTTCAGCAATTTTTTGAAATTGCAAAAACTTTTCCTTGTACGATTTTATAGATATCTGGAAGTAGATCTTGGCACCTACTTTCTGTATGAATTATCTCATTTCTGTGTGTAAGTAAGTTTTTATTATTTGTACATTTATGAAACAGTTAAATTAGGATTTTATCGTTTACTTATGAGAAAAATATATGCTCAATTGCATTTTTTTTTTTTTTTTTTTTTTTGCGAGGAAAGTGTAATCACTGATAATGTCTAAAACTTGAATTGTAAGATGGTACAAAATATATATATTATTTTCGTCGTCAACGTTAAGGCACGGCGTCACCCCTTTTGCAGAAATTATTCGTTTTCGCGTCATAATTTCGGACTCATCGTAATTGCTGACAATGTACCATTATAGAAAATTTACATTTTACGTGTTGTTTAATATTTTTGTGCTTAATTTTGTACGCTATCGGCTTATTTAAAAAGTGAAAAACATATATTTTATCAAAAAGTTCTTGTCTTTTACCAAGCATGAAATAACACACAGCGAAAATGAGATACAAACGTATTAAGAAAACCAGTAAAATTTCTATAATCAAACCATTCCAATAATACCTCTGATAATAAAATTATGACTCGAAAACGACGAATTTCTGCAAAATGTGTGAAGCCGAACCTTAACGAACATCGAACGTTATTTCAAGGTTTTTTTTATGTTGCACAGAGCCCTCAACCACCCAGTTCGTGGTATAAGGAGAGAGATGCCAGCAGATTTGGGTCACCGTGCAACCAGGTGGACCTAGCCAACGTGATTTTAGGTGAAGAAGATTGCTTGTTCATCAATGTCTTTACTCCAAAGGTATCAGTACTTATCCCCCCCCCCCCTTCTCCTATTAATTATAAAATTATATTGCTAGGCACCCTTCACTTTGGCGTGTTGGCACAGTGCTCCGTGTAGAGATATTTCGAATATTTTCCCCGCTAACTTATGAAAGCGGTGTCCACGCTGGCAAACATGCTTATTTTAGAGACGCTTGTTACCTTCACACGCGGTTATAAATCACCGGGAAGTTTTAACGGTGTTCGCGATAAATATTTCTGCATCCACTACGCAAGCAGTTACAAATCTAGCTCGTTATCAGTTTAAAGCTAGTGGATGTAACAGTAATGCACGCTCATAACCCGAATCAGTGATGCCGGTTCTTGAAATACAGCTTACTGAACGTCAGTAAAGAAGACACCGCAGTCCGGCAAATATGTCGAATCACGACTGCCACCAAACAGGGAGCAGTGCTTCAGCTAAAAGACTTCTCAAATGAAAACTGCTTAATAAGCCCGAGTGAGTCTGCTTACGAGTGTCATTTTAAGAACTCGTCTGCAGCCTTACATGATGTGCCGTTAGAGAAGCAGAAACAAGGGGAGAGGATACATTGTACCCCTCCAAACTTTGTGGATAGGGTAAAATTTTGTATTTGTACCTCCCTCCCCGCTAACATCAAACAATTAAAAGAAGGTTGCAGCGCCACGGGCTACCGTTGTTTATTCGCAATTGTAATACGTTTTTCTGAAAGTTCAAATACCAAACTCGGAAAATTTAATAATAACATTTCCGTACGAAAACTCTAGTATAGGATATGTCATGTTGTGTAGAGATGTCCTGCATACTTCAATATTATACGATTGAATGTAATTTGCGCAGCGATTACACTAGAAGCTAAACTTGTTAACGTAAATATAATAAAACAGTCATTTTTAAACACTCTCAATTACACCTCAGTAACTGAATTTTAATGATAAGAAATACTAACCTGAAAAACCTGCTCCCGTAATGATTCATAATCGCTTTCAGTACATGTTAATGCTAGGTGTTTTTTTTATTATTTATTACAGTTAACCATACTTTGACTTGAAGTGGTACACAGTATGTTGGTATTTGACGTGGATTTTTATTAATTTTAAAGTAGCGAATTCCATCAATTTCATCCATCTTAATAATACAATTTATTTTCTTCGTGGCAGCCAATCGGAGTCGACGTAACCGTGTAAAGAGCTGAAAATGTTTAAAGTGAAGTAAGTGAGTGATTGAATGAAAATATTTGGACGGCTCATAACATTGAGGTCTTTAGAACCGATAAGAGTGAAGCAAGGTGAGTACGGAGCAGCGCCGGAATGAAAAAAAAAAGGGGAGCTGGGAGATACCCGACAAAACCCGCCGACCAGAATCATCGTCCGGCACGATTACCACATGTGAAAATCCGGCAGCTACCACGCCGGAAAACGAACCCGGTTCGCATAGGTGGGAGGCGAGTAGTCTAACCACTAAACCACCGCGGCCCCAGTTGAAATTAAGTAGTTGAGGCCCCTGTCACAATAGGCCGTTGGGGGTGATAGCAGTTGTTGATGATGGTGGTTGTCAGTTGAAGTGCAAATAGTTCCATGGCACAATAATCAGTGTTGGGGTTGGCGTTGGCGTAAATTGTTTCGCAGTTGTGCCAACAGGTAGCAGCAAAATCTAAAAAAAAAAAAAAGACGAACCAGTTGTTTTAATTGGAATATTAATTTTATATCTAAGCGGACAAGACTTCTGATTGCTGAAATTTTAACTTTTTAAATGAAGTACTCTTAAATAAGCAGTTTTAAAAATATTGTTATTTTTTCTTAGTTCTAAAAACTAAATGCACTGCTTCTTAGACAATAATAATAATATTCACATAGCTAACTCAAATTTGTCTGTAATCATGCAATTGCTTCACAAAAGCCTGCAAACCTAATAAATATATTTGTATGATTTGCTAACTTCTATGTTCTTACACGTGAAACCTTTAATGGTAAATATTGCTGGTTACTTATTAATAACATATATTATTAGCTCAAGATAAAAAATTTTATTTTAACAATTATTTCGTGCTATTTCAAAGCTTTGCCACTGTCACTCGTTCAGTAACTAGACAACGCTCTCTGATTGGTCGGATGGTGGTAAAAGTTCAATATATTCCAACTCGCTACAGCACCAACCACCACCAACAACAACAACACCAACACCAACCATCAAACGCGAGTTTTTATGATTTTAGGAGTAACCACAAACCATCAACACCAACCGCCAACCGCCTAATATGCCACATCACATATATCGCCCTGTACTTGAACTGTTGCCAACAATCCCCACCAACAACAACGTCCTATAGTGCCAGGGCCTTCAGTGTCATGTCAGACCGCGGACACAAACAGAGTGCTAAGGAATAAACAGGTGAAATAGTAACGTGTATGGCGAACTGCAGCCACACACACCAGGAAATAGGCCTCACGAACCAGTAATATGGCGGAACATCATTCCCAGTAAGCTCCTGGGCACTGGCTAGCGAGACAGCAGCCCCACCAATAGCCGAATTCCATCACGTGCAGGAGCGTCCCACCCTAGTTCAGTTTGCACATTTGCGTGGCCAACGAGCGACCGAGTTCAATTGCATCAAAGGAACCGTCACACAATTTTGCTTTTGTATATTTATCTGTTCTGTACGACAGATGACCGTGTCCTTAGAGGTGAATTTCTCCACCGACTAGATTGCACGCCACTTAATGCCCAGCGGGGCCACCATGGCTGAGTGGTTAGCCTGCTCGCCTCCCATCAAGATGAACTGGGTTCGATCCCCGGCCGGCTCACTCCGTATTTTCGCAAGTGGGAATCGTGCTGGACGATGCCGCTGGTCGACGAGTTTTGTCGAGGATCTCCCGTTTCCCCCGCTCTTTCATTCCGGCGCTGCTCCATACTCACCTCACTTCACCCTCATCGGCTCTCAAGACCTCGATGAAACGAACCACCCAAATCTCTAAACTTCACTCTTCAATTAATGCCCAGCGCTTAGAGGCCTATGCGCTCCCGCACGTNAACGAACCACCCAAATCTCTAAACTTCACTCTTCAATTAATGCCCAGCGCTTAGAGGCCTATGCGCTCCCGCACGTCTTTGTCTTACACATCGGAACAAGTTCGGAGCCAGTGAACAGCGTGCAATGCTGAACATGTAGTGTAACCGCGTGCAATGCTGAGCATGTAGTGTAACCGCGTGCAATGCTGAACATGTAGTGCAACCACGTGCGATGCTGAACATGTAGTGCAACCGCGTGCGATGCTGAACATGTAGTGTAACCGCGTGCAATGCTGAACGTGTAGTGTAACCGCGTGCAATGCTGAACATGTTTGAAGTGAAGTAGTTCTGTGCCCCGTGTGCCGCGGCCTAAGTAATCATTCGCAAATTTACCACATCAGCGTATATAGTCTATTGGTGGTGTACTCACTCTTTTTTAATCAAACCTTTGAATACTTTCCTAAATTTGCTGTGTATCATAATCGTTTTACAATTGTGTTATCACAAAAAAGATCATCTGACGTTCACTAATACTTAAATTTACAGGATTTTTTAATTTGCAAGAATGTTAATCTTAATGTTACTTTTCTAAGAATCACAAAATNTAATACTTAAATTTACAGGATTTTTTAATTTGCAAGAATGTTAATCTTAATGTTACTTTTCTAAGAATCACAAAATCTATAATGTAATATTAATATTGCGGATCAGGATCGCTTCACATTGTCTAAGAGTTTGAATGATTTTTGCCCCTGAAGACTAGTTGAAAGAAAATAATGGTTTACTTAGGCAAAGATATTTTTGTGACATAGTAAATACTATGGATGTAGCATTAAATCCCATATCATTCAAGTGTGCCAATTAATTTTTATCAATTAAAATTAAATTGTGTTTGTCTTTCTCTGATTAAAATTAACATCTGTCATTTAAATAGCCCTTGTCATCGCTAGCCTCTCTCGTGACATGCATTTCAAAAATTAAGTTAACTTAGTTCTTTTCGAAATAATTGCAAACCACATTGAAGTTTAAATAAAAAGTACACATTATCTCCATTCAAAATAACATGCACTAGAGTATGTGAGTATTCAGGTCGGGTTTCCATGAGTGTAATTAAATACGTAACTCAGTTCCTTACTGAAATTCAAAAGAAAAATGGCGTCACAGAAGCGTCCGAAAATTATCAAATTAATATTGGCTTCTGTGCTCTCGGAAAATTATAAAGGACTTATCTGTGATTTAAAAAAAAAATCTTTATGGTTAGGAAAATCTTCCACTTGCAGACTCGACTAGCGCCCTCCAGGGTGCTGAGGACGTCTTCTCGCCGTCTTCTCTATAAAGCTCACGGGCCTAGCGTGCAGACGACAACTAAAGTCCAGCTGCACACACACGCTACGCGATGGTACACATATCAATATACTAACTTTTAACTCGCTTGCGTCGTTCGGACANCCAGCTGCACACACACGCTACGCGATGGTACACATATCAATATACTAACTTTTAACTCGCTTGCGTCGTTCGGACAGGCTTTCTCCTCTCCGTCGACCGAACACGCCTTCGCCGCATCAGGACAAACTGTTATCCAGAATGATTCACGAGGAGTTACCGCCACTCACAGGGCTTACTCCTTACATCATTTGGAACAAAATATTTCATATAAATGTGGGTCCTATTCCCAANTACCGCCACTCACAGGGCTTACTCCTTACATCATTTGGAACAAAATATTTCATATAAATGTGGGTCCTATTCCCAACACCTACAGAGTAGTTCGTCAATCAGCATACCCACCCTGCATTGGAAAGGAGTTTTCAACACCGTTTCAGCATCAATGTGTGGTGTGGTGTCCAACGCGATCGGCTGATTGGCCAATTCATTTTCCCGGGACGCTTGATTGGCGTGGTGTATCGGCAATTTTCGCAAGATGAACTGCCGCTGTTACTTGAGGATGTTCCGTTAGCAGTGATACGTCGTATGATCTTCCAGCACGATGGTGCACCTCCTCACTTCCACCGTGCTGTTTGCTGAACACATACATGTGCATTTCCCTGAGAGATGGACAGGAGGAGGCGGTTTTCAACCCTGACCTCCTCGATCGCCAGATCTATCACCACTAGATTATTGCGTATGGGGATGGATGAAGGATACTGTTTACCAAAGGACTGCACAACACGTGAGGAACTACTTGCGCGTATCATGCATGCCAGCTACAGAGATCAAAGACAGCCGNACCAAAGGACTGCACAACACGTGAGGAACTACTTGCGCGTATCATGCATGCCAGCTACAGAGATCAAAGACAGCCGTGTGCAGCTACGTAGAGCGACACGTGCGGCCAAGTGCATGGAAGTATACGGAAACATTTTTGAACATCTTTTGTAAGCTTGTCAGATACAATTGTGATGCTCAGCTGTAAACAATACGGTCTGATAATACATCACTGTATTTACTTCTGCAAGCGAGTTATCACTATAATCGGAATTACACATGCTTAACAATTAAACTATAATTCTAACAAAACATATGTAGTGCAAAATAATAATCCTTTGTATTGTTGCCATAATCAACAGAAAAGTTAGATATTAAATACAATTACTTGTCTATGTCACATTAAATGCATATTAAATATAACTAAGAGAAAACGTTATATTTGAGTTGTTACAAAGTTGTTAGAGTGATGTAAAATCTTTTCATGCTGGCCGCCCCCAAAATGCTCGGGTCGCTTTGAATTCCTGTTCCCAAAACTCGCTCCTGAATTGAAGGTGAGTGTTATTCGCTCGTTTTATGTTTATTATTATCGTTTCTTAAATCATGGGGTGACAAGAAAAATCACTGTTACAGAGTTGTTATCCTCGCAAATAGAAATATGAAGTAAACTAATGGCATTTAGTCTTACAAATATGTTACAATTGTGGGAGGCAAAAATGTTAATACCAAACAATTCTTATTGAAGTTTATTGAAACGCAGTCGTGAACACTTGGGAGTAATAAATGAGTTGCGTAATATTCTCTCTAATTCCTCGGTTTTCCCTTTTTCAAGTCAGATATTATATATAGACTTATAAAATTTTCATAGGACATTTACTTTCGCACTTACGTGGGTCTTTAATTCACATAAAAATTTTTTTTGGAAATTTATATCATAATTGTTTACTTCTATTCTGATAAGTGTTGTGTTTTGAAGCTTCCTTGCAGACGTAGAGCCCTACTTCNTATATCATAATTGTTTACTTCTATTCTGATAAGTGTTGTGTTTTGAAGCTTCCTTGCAGACGTAGAGCCCTACTTCCGGTCATGGTTTGGATCCATGGAGGGGTTTTCGCATTTGGAGATGGAAACATTTACCCAGGACACCTGTTGGATCATACAGTGGTCATCGTTTCCTTCAACTATCGTCTCAATGTCTTCGGTGAGCGCATACAATTATCCACTCTGTTTCTGAAGTTATGGACTGTCCTGCACTGCGGTTTGTTATTGCCTTAGTTTAGTAGTTATATATAGCTATAAATCTTGTGTAGTTCGTGAGAATACTCTTTAAGTAGGCTTTGACAGCTAAGGCTAGGAAGATAAACGGGGCCTTAATATATTGCCGGTCAGAAATTTTAATGTAATTTCCAAGAAACATTTTGTGGCCCAGACGTAACAGACTGCAGAAAAAAAAAACAAAGGAATAACTAACTCATAAAAAGTATCCACGTGCAAAAAGTAAATGTTAAAATGCTATCACTAAATACAATAATGCTTTGACGAGAGATTAAATAAAACTGCGTGTATTAAATGATTTTAAGATATTTTAATAAAGTGTTCTTGTTGAGAGATTCGGGCGGCTCTCAACAACGAGGTTTTGAGACCCGATTTTATAAAGTTTAAGTACTGGTTGTAGAACAGAACATNATTCGGGCGGCTCTCAACAACGAGGTTTTGAGACCCGATTTTATAAAGTTTAAGTACTGGTTGTAGAACAGAACATGTTTTATATGAGATAGGGACGTTTTAACCTTAAGCTCACTGTATTGCAACATTTTTAACAGCAGCAAGGAAAGCATAACGAAATGTCTTCTTTGACATTCAAACACCTTAAATACATAGAATTTTTTTTTCGAAGCTTGTTCAAAATAATATTCTTTGCACATGCAATTAGTCTGACACATACTTCAGTATATAAAAAAGTAATTGTCAAACTCGTTGAATATGTTAACAGNATTCGGGCGGCTCTCAACAACGAGGTTTTGAGACCCGATTTTATAAAGTTTAAGTACTGGTTGTAGAACAGAACATATTTTATATGAGATAGGGACGTTTTAACCTTAAGCTCACTGTATTGCAACATTTTTAACAGCAGCAAGGAAAGCATAACGAAATGTCTTCTTTGACATTCAAACACCTTAAATACATAGAATTTTTTTTTCGACGCTTGTTCAAAATAATATTCTCTGCACATGCAATTAGTCTGACACATACTTCAGTATATAAAAAAGTAATTGTCAAACTCGTTGAATATGTTAACAGNCTGCACATGCAATTAGTCTGACACATACTTCAGTATATAAAAAAGTAATTGTCAAACTCGTTGAATATGTTAACAGTTTTTCGGCTGGTAAACAGACAGTCTCAAATAAATTCAGGTGTCGAAGATTTACAAAGGTATTTATAGCATTCTAAATATAACGTATTTTGCCCTGTCTGGTACCAAACTATTTTTTGAAAAATACTCAACAATCTCGTTTTGTTGCTCGTATAAGTGAAGATACTCTTCAATGCACGAGCATTGACGACTGCGTTTCCATAAACGGAAATAAGAATTTTTTGATAAGATTTGTGTTAGGCTCTCATTTATACCTAGTTTTCTCCATTCGCAAACGCAGGAAGGGATGCTAGGAGGAAGGTAATTTAAAATTGTCATGAATGTAAATAAAAATTGGTTTTATGGACGATAAAACCTAATATTTTTATTAATGAATCAACAATACTCATGTTTTCTTGTTACATTTACTTAAAACTGTTTTTGTGGAAGCAAAACAAGTTTGTGTTAACTTCTTGTTGAGTGCAATTAACACGTTTTCCACAAGTAGCCGACAATAATTTCATTAAAATTCCTTATTGTATTACTGTGTGTTTAAAGGCATTGTTTTATTATTAATATTACTGAACAATAATTTGAAAATAACCAAATTAGAAGAGTTAAATAATTATTTTCTCATTATTATTAAATGGCGAGGGAACAGAGGAGAGTAATTTGTCATAAAGTGAAGGCGGGAAGGGGAAAAGGTCGGGTGGGGGTGAGGAGGCCAAAGGAAAGGCAAGGTCCGTGGGTGCTGGAAATAATGAGCCTAGGGCGCGTAGACGTATAAGCCGGCTCTTCTCGTAACGTAAATCTTTACAGCCCGACCACCCCCTCAAAATGTTTGCTCTCTTTAAACACATGTGCACAAAACTCGCTCCCGGAACGAAGTTTTTGAAGTTATAGGTAATGGTGTGGTGAAATTGAATTCGAAATTTCATAGGATCTCCATTGCCCACATTGACTACGAAAAGAGTAACAATTTTTTTATTGTTAACATCTTATTACTGTATATATGGCTGTCTGAATGTTTTATCTTATAATGTCCTTGGTTGTTTAAACTGTTGTTTGATTGACCGTATCATTATATTTTTGGATCCTTTTCTATATATATATTTGTTCAATTTTTTTTTTTTTTTTCCCCTTTTTTTGTGTTTTGTATATAAATTTAGCTGACGTGGGCTAGCGACTTTCATGCTGTCTTTTTTGTTTTGCTGTTTCGTTCATTGTCAGACTTGATTATTAAAATCGTTTGAACCGTATATATGTATATTTATTGACTTACCGCAGTGCATGTTTCGCTTGTGATTTTGCTGTTTTCATATTGTCATATTTGTACTGTTCTCTTCGCGTCTATATCGCTCGTTTTCTAACTGGATAGTTGTATCTCGTTTCATATTACGTATACTTATTTGCATTATCAAGTTTGTTTATTGCAATTGTGATTTCATCCATATATCGTGTTCTTCGTTTTTTTTTTTTTTTGGTTACTTTTTTCGTATTCATTGTATGCAATGTAGATCATATCAAAAATCGAATTCAATGTAACTCTTTATTGTTAATTTACTGTTTATGAATTTCGTTTCTTAAAACCTGCGGTGACAAGAAAATCCCGTGTCACATTAGTCTTATAGTTGTTTAAAGTCAATAGAGGCAATAATAGTAATTCCAAACATGCGTCACTCTTCTCAGCTGAATTTCGAATTGAGAGATCTGGGCGGCTCTTAACAACGAGGTCGTGAGAGCCGATGAGGGTGGGATAAGGTGAGAATTGAGCAGCGCTGGAATGCAATGGCGGGGTAAACGGGAGTCCCCCGAGAGAACCCACCGATCAGCTNAAGGTGAGAATTGAGCAGCGCTGGAATGCAATGGCGGGGTAAACGGGAGTCCCCCGAGAGAACCCACCGATCAGCTACATCGTCCGGCATGATTCCCACTTGCGAAGATCCGGGAGTGGCCTGGCCAGTAATTGAAACCGGTTCGCCTTGGTGGGNCGCCTTGGTGGATGGCGATCAATCTAACTGCTCAGCCACCGTGGCCCCCACTCTTCTCAGGGCCACGAATGAACACCGGCGCTTATTGTATGTATGTTTGTCTCAAATTTTTATGGTTGTAAAGTAGTCTGCGAGCCCAATTCTACAATACAAATAGTTGGCTTGTTAGCGACACGCATGTTCAGATGCCTGCAGCAGGATAACACACATTTAAACATGTTTTTGACAAAGTTTTGGATTATGACGTTTTGCAAAAGTCTGTCACAGGTAGGCACTAATCGAAGAGTCTATTAAATTCCTTCTCGACTACACAGATGCAAAACAAATTACGTAAAATATTTTTGTTTATACTTTTAAAAGAGAAATATCTGGAACCTTTGTTGCCAGAAAATCTTTGTTACACAAAAAAAATTTCTTATAAAAATGTAATTGCCTATTAAGTAGGCTTGCAAGATATGTATTTGTACACGACATGTTTGTTTATTTGTAAAGCAAGACATATATTTTATATTACAAATTAGAGACTTCTGCTGACATATGATCAGCAGTATGCCCATACTCCCAACTCTGTTGCTAGTGTGATCTGATATTGTACTCATTGCAGTAAAGTCACATGGTCCTTCAAAACGTGCAGTTTAGTTTTGTTTCGACCATTCTTCCTAGGTGCTTAACTATGTTGTCTTTGGAAATACTTTAAAATAGATTTCTTCGAATACTGACGATTATTTAATAATGATTTGGTATTAAAATGGTTACGTTCACCTAATGTTCAAGATGTTAAATGCTGCAATAGAAGTTCAAAAAGTTTCAAAGTAACAAAATTAAATCCATATTGCGACCATAAGAGCAGGAAAATTGGACACAAACACCGTCTTACATAATTATACTAATGTATCGAAAAAATTGTAACGTGTGTTTTCAAGATTTCCAAGTCCTAGGCTATTTTTGGGGAAGCAAACCCATAAAATAAAATTATTTGTGGCCCAATTGAACCAGGCTGAGGCAGATAAGTTAACTATCAGGAAATCTACTCGCTATAAACGTCGGTAGGATGGTTTATTATGATGATGTCTCTTACGGACGAGCTGTACTCACTGTGGATTGAACCTAGTACAAAACACGAGAGATGGAGGGCAGTAATGCCGACTGCCAGCGTATACAGATTTTCTTGACAATATTTATACAGTACAGTATTATTATAAAGTTTATTTACTTTTGTAAGTATTTAAATGTTAAAATGAGAAATAGCCTAATTAAACCAACATAAAAATTATCTAGAATAACATAGCAAGAGCAAAATAATAAAAATCCTCTAGATTTATTCGGGCCTTTTGAACATTCCAAAATCGAGGGCACTTCAAGCTCAAGACCCAGGTTTCACTAAGCAAAAGTAAAGATGACTTTAAAACAAAATTGCCAACTTCCAAGTGTAATTCAGGGAGTGAACAAATTTCCTTCTCTGCTCAGGACCCAGTTCCCATACAGACGTACATATCTGCTGACGAAAACTCATTCCCAGGTGTGAAGATTCTCTAAGAGATAGTATTACAAGTAAGAGATAAAAATTTGCTTTGGATAGTGTGAAATCCTGTATGGAAGAAACTTGAACACGGTAATTTGACTTTATTCTAAAAGCGTAAATCAATTATTTAATTATGTTAAACTGTAACCTATCCAATTTGATTTTGACTGTTTCAAAACAAAAGAACTTAAATTCTTTAGGTTATCGGTGTTGTGGTATGTGGCCGCAGCATCGTTAACCAGAAATACCTAATTTCAACTACTTAAAATGGCTTTCCTATTTCCTTCGAAACTACACTTTTATATGAAAAAAAAAGTGGGTGCGTGTACTTTTGTACGTGCGTTAGAAGTTATACTTCTTTGGCGTGACTACAATAACATTTTCGCCCATAACCTCAAATATNGGCGTGACTACAATAACATTTTCGCCCATAACCTCAAATACATGAAAACACTTTCAAAATTTTACTACACAATTTTTTTCACTAACAAATTTTTCATGGCACAGTGTAAGTAAAATTAATTAATTATATATATATTCACAATAAATTACTAATATAAATGAAATGGTTTTCAATTTGCTTATTACACGAACTGATTTTCTGTCGGTNCATGAAAACACTTTCAAAATTTTACTACACAATTTTTCTCACTAAAAAATGTTTCACGGCGCAGTGTAAGTAAAATTAATTAATTTTATATATATATATATAATTATATAGATAAATATTCACAATAAATTACTAATATAAATGAAATGGTTTTCAATTTGCTTATTACACGAACTGATTTTCTGTCGGTTTTTAATACAACCACGTGCTATGGTGTGTACCTTGCGTTTGTATTTAGCTAGACGATTCGCGCATAACCTCAAAAACTTAAAAACCCTTTCAAAATGTTATTATACAATTGTTGTCAATAACAAACTTTTTACGGCACAGACGATACGCGCATAACCTCATATAATTGTGCACCTTGTGTTTGCATACAGCTAGACGATACGCACATGCGCGTTGCGTCATACCACTACCACGTTCACTGTCGAATTTCGTTACACTGTGTGCGTGCAACGTCCGTTGCACACTAGACTTTTACCCTCAACACACCAAAAGAAGTATAACTTCAATAAATTGGTGCGATAATATGCAAAAAAATTCAGAATTATGATGTTTGGGGGGATCTTTAACCACTGTTACTCTTTTTATGCAGGTAACGGTTCAATATAGCTTCTTTTTTACACGAATCGCAATTTTCATGTTTTGTTACAATTTTACTGTCTTTATGTTGTTAGCACGGTACTTAGATCCTTCTTGCATTAATACTGATACGTTCGGAACATTATTTTTATGTATATAAATTATTTTTATGTACGTGAAAATAGTTGATTTACATGTAAAATAAGTTAGGTTATTTNTTATGATGTTTGGGGGGATCTTTAACCACTGTTACTCTTTTTATGCAGGTAACGGTTCAATATAGCTTCTTTTTTAACGAATCGCAATTTTCATGTTTTGTTACAATTTTACTGTCTTTATGTTGTTAGCACGGTACTTAGATCCTTCTTGCATTAATACTGATACGTTCGGAACGTTATTTTTATGTATATAAATTATTTTTATGTACGTGAAAATAGTTGATTTACATGTAAAATAAGTTAGGTTATTTTAGATTGCACGAGTAAGCTCCGAATTAAAACACAAAATTATAGTTTGATTGTCTGCAGACCTTTCAACAAATACTTTTGTTATTGCTGCTGTTATTCAGTTCAAGCAAGTTTCGTGTGGAACTAGTGTTGTTGGTGCAGGGTTCCTGAGTGTCAAGGGGACGGACGTGGCAGGCAATGCCGGGTTGAAGGACCAGACTGCCGCTCTACGCTGGGTCAGGAGGAACATAGCGCACTTCGGGGGCGACCCTCGTCGCGTCACCATCTTCGGCGTGAGCGCGGGTGGAGCCAGTGTCCACCACCACTTGCTGTCGCCGCTGTCCAGAGGTGAGTTAACAAGTCCGGCCGCCACCCGAGAGTTCGTACCACATGTTACTAGATTAGTTCACGTGCGATGGGGACACCCCCGAGTTGCGTCACCGCGCCCTGTAGGCCGTTGCAGAATAACAGAGTCTCTCGTCCGAGCGATGTGGCGCAATTGTAAACTTTCGGACTTGCAATTGGTAGCACATGGGTTCAAATGCCGGCTCGACCATCCTGGTTCCTACTACACGCCATGTCTTAGGTTAGTTCTACTCATGTTAGTAACAAAACGAGTTTTCTGATGAGAGAGTTTTGCAAAGGGAAACTTTCCGCAGCTAGCTGCGCAGTGTATCAAGGAGGTCAATTTCAATCAAAAATTTATGCTTCGTGAATAATAAAAGAGATTAATTATACATAGTTACTAAGTTATTTTATATTTTATTTATCATTATTACAATTATTTTGTTTTTAACGCAGAAAATAAAGACAATCCTGTGCACATGCATGACTAGCGCTTACCTAGTGGCGGCAAATTATACTAGCTAAACTAAAAGATTGAGCTCACCAACATGAGTAGAATAAACATCAGCAATGGCGATGGTTACTTCTACTCAGTTTGGGAAGATCAATGTTAAAAGTTTTTACGCATGCCATATTGTACTTAGAAGCTCAGCTGTTACTACGCACGCCATACCCCAACCCACCGCTTCCCGCAAGGGCCTCCCAGTAGCCACCTGCCTCAGGACACGTGCCAGCCATTTACGCTTACATGTGTCAAGGTTAGAACGTGGCCCCACCCACCAACCCGAACAAAACCGCGTGAAACTTGGACTTGCCGCAGAAATACTGAGGTAAGCTGAGTTCCACCGATACAATGCTAGTTACACCAGAAAAACGCTGACAGCATTTGGCCGGGAGGGCCACGAAGGCACCCCCTCCCCCTCCCCACAAGACTCCTGGCACGTGGAGGAAATTGGATCATTGTTCGACAACTTCCACCCCCTTCCCGTAGCAAATAACGGCACATGTAAGGTTCTAAGGGGGAAGCCCGAGAGTTTAAAAGTCAATTTGCGAGACATGGAGAGGGTTAGTCATGTTAGTAACGTTGGTTGCGTCAGTCGGACTAGTGTAATGCACGCCGAGGCCGGGGTCGGAGCCCGGCAAAATCGGAGTTTGGTCAGTTGAGCCAGATCAGTTGCATCAGTTACATTGATCAGCTGAATCAATCAGTTCTAAGAGCAGTTCCGTTCAGTCAGTCACATCACGTTAGTAGGGTCAGTCATATCAATCGCGCGCTGAGAGAGGAAGTCAGTCAGCCGAGAGGCAGGGGGGTCGGACCGCGGCAGAGTCAAACAGTTGTATCAGTCAGTTATTTGCATCAGTTATCTCGCCAAAAGATGCAAGGCAGTAAAGTGAGCCAGTCACTGACGGGGTTTGGACCCCGGCAGAGTCAATAATGTAGGGAGATAAAATGCGGTGCTCAGAAGCGCCACACCGGGTCGCGCAGGGAGTCAGTCATCGGGAGTCGGATTATGGAAGTCAGACGAGTCAGTTAAAAAACCCGCGCCGGAAGGCGGAGTTGAGTGGTGAGCTTCAACGAGGAGTGCCATGTCTAATGGGAGTAGTCCAGTGCAACCCTGCGCCGAGAGGTGGATGCCAGGTTGGAGGCCTGCCAAGGGTCCCCCACTGGGACATGGGAGTCAGGCAGCCAATGCCGAAGGAGGAAGTCAGCAGAGTTCAGCATGCCAACGACAGTCAGTCCAAGGGATTGTAAAAGGGCCACCCAACGCACCAGACTTCAACTACTGCCAGATCAACAATGAAACAGTAAAGACAGATAAGTACAAACTTCGCCACTCAAGGATGTGTGCTGTCACCTAGTGTCCCCCAAATCCTCGGAAACGTAGCCAGAACACTGTAATCAGGCACTCAGGCCCAGAACTTGCAGAGTCAGTAATGTATGAGTTAATTCTCAGAAAAGTAGTTACATTGCCGTAAATGTGTGTATTAATTCCTGGTAAAATAAAACTGTGAAACCAATATGGGATGACATTATTGTTATTCACCATATTAACTATTCAAGGCACCTTATAGTCTGTGCCTGGTATATAAACTCAGATGCTATGAACCACCCTGCTTCACACAGGTGGGGGGTAGCATCAAGTTAAATTGGCCCCCAACAGGGGCATAGTTAAGTCTGTATGGATGGAAACAAGAACTAGACTATACCCCGAGAGAAGTGGTCACGCCCATAACGAACTAGTCCAGTTAAAACTGACTTCGGGGAGTCTCAAACCCAGTGGCGCCCACTACAGTATTAGTCCACTATGTGACAAAATTACGAGGCCAACAAACTAGGAATTAATGATTCCAAGCAAGATAAGTGAGTTCGAGAGAGCAGGTTCAAGTGCTCAATGTGAGAGAACGAAGGGAGTTTATGGAGGAGCGGAGGAGGAGGGAGATAAGGAAAGAAATAGGCCACAGCACACTGGATGGTGGACAATAAATTGGCAAGAATGGCGATAGCCGACGAGATATGAGAGAGCCAAGGGAGAATGAGAGAGCAAGAGAGGAAATGAAGCGAGGTACAAATATTAGCGAGGCAGAAATTAGCGAGGAACGGGCGAAAGACGTAGAAGCGAGGAGCGGGAATGAGAGGTCAAAGGTCACTTCCACTGGACGGTGGAAAATAACTGCGCCGGCCAATAAGAAAAAAAGTGGAAATCCAGAGTTGATCACTAGGTGACCAGACGGTGAACCAGAATGTGGAGAGAGGGGATCGAAGTGCTATCTCAGACTCCATAGCCACCGCCTAGGAGATAAAAGTGTTTTTTTTTCTGGCCTACGAGCCGCCGTAAAAGCAAACCATGTCACCAAATTGTAATGCTGTCAGACAGCCTAGCAAATTACCAGCCGTCTGACTCATCATTGTTTGCCTTTGCTCAAGAAAGTCCCCGACTTACCAGGGAACAGAAAAATAGACGACCAAAATTAAGTATTGTAAAAGTACTGTGATCTGGAGGGATCACTGAGGGCATTTAGTGATATGTGTAAATTGTAGCCCTTGATAAAAAAAAGTGTTTGTACCAATGTAACCCTGTACAAAGGTGTGAACCCGTGTAAGAAGGTTTGTAAGTAATATATGGAGTCCAAGATGAGTATCCTGTGTATGTTTTGTTTATTTTTTTGCACGAGTTCAAATATGTAGCCAGAAGTAATGTGCATTCCCTGGCAGAAGTAGAACCGAGGAGAGTCCGTCAACTTTTGTGCCAACCCCTAAAAGCCGTGAACTAGTAGATTGTGTTTTAATCGCCCCAGTAAACTTAGAAGTTAGCTTTGCATTCCCAGTGTATGAGGACTGCAATGTATTTGAAAATTAACTTGTACATTGTAAATAATCAAGATGTCAGAGGTGTTTGTAATCGCAGAGCCATAGTGTTAGGCCCTTTTTGTAGACAGGGCGTACCTGTTAACCGTGGGGATGAGCATCCTTGAGTAACGACCAGATTAGGAGACTGAAGAAGGGAAGAGAGACAGGGAGGAAAAATAGGCCATAGCTATCAGCGAGACGCAAGGCGGACACAAGATAACTCCTAGCTGCTCTACTCGCATTTGAGACAAGAGTGGGAGGTGGCGTGAACTTAGCAAAAAAGTCACAGAATGGGAGCTATAAAAGCGAAACCGAAAACCAACACTTTGGAGTAAATTCTGCCAGCTTCGCAAAGACCCTACATGAGGGGGGAGGGAAATTGCTGCATGCCATATTGTATGTAGAAGCTTAGCTATCACAACACATACCATACCCCAACCCACCCCCTCCTGCATTGGAATGCAGAGTCGACTGGTGAGCTTCAACAAGGAGCGCCACATTGAGTGGGAGTAGTCCAGTGCAACCCCATGCCGAGAGGCGGATGCTGGGGTGGGGGCCTGCCAAGGATCCCTCGCCAGGATGTGGGAGTCTGTCAGCCAATGCCGAAGGTGGAAGCCAGCACAGTGCAGCATGTCAACGACAGCCTGTCCGAGGGCCTGTTAAATGGCCACCCAACTCACCAGACCTCTACTACTGCCGAAACAACAACGAAACAATAAAGACAAATAAGTACCAATATCGCCACTCAAGGACGTGTCCTGTCACCTAGTGTCCCCCAAGCCATTGCAAATGTAGCCAGAACAGTGTAATCAGCCCTTGAGGTCAAGAACTCGCAAAGGCAGTAATGTAGGAGTTAATTCTCGGAATAGTAGTTGAATTGCCGGGAATGTGTGTATGAATTCCCGGTCAAATAAACCTGTAAAACCAAGACGTGATGACATTNTCAAGGACGTGTCCTGTCACCTAGTGTCCCCCAAGCCATTGCAAATGTAGCCAGAACAGTGTAATCAGCCCTTGAGATCAAGAACTCGCAAAGGCAGTAATGTAGGAGTTAATTCTCGGAATAGTAGTTGAATTGCCGGGAATGTGTGTATGAATTCCCGGTCAAATAAACCTGTAAAACCAAGACGTGATGGNGCCGGGAATGTGTGTATGAATTCCCGGTCAAATAAACCTGTAAAACCAAGACGTGATGGCATTATTATTATTCACCTTTTAAATATTCAAGGCACCTTATAGTCTGTGCCTGGTAAATTAACTCAGATCCTACGAACCACCCTGTATCAAAAAGTGGGGAGTAGCGTCAGTTTGGCAACCAAAAATTTTCGCCACTATGTGAGCGCTAGTGTCACCAGTGTATAAAATTTTCTTTATTTTCTACATTAAAAAACTTGATAATTACAATAAAAATAAATCAAATATAAAATAACTTCTTTACTAAGTAAAATATTTATATTTTATTACTCAGGTAGATTAAAAATTTTACACAAAATTGACTTCTTTGGAACACTGCGCACCTAGCAGCGGAAATTGTTAGTATATATCTTTATAGAGTTTTAGGTAATCTTTCTAATTTGTTTAGCAAATATGACATAGTTTTATTGTTAAATTCTTTTGGTTCATTATCTGTTAATTTTTAATTTTTGTCAAAACTTTTTAATATCTTGTGATTATTTTGTTAACATTTCGCAAAAATTATATTTTACAAGCATTAACGGTAACAATACATAGCTACTCATGTACGCCATTTTGTAAGATAGCGATACAAGAAACTGAGTTTTAATGTTATATTTCAGAAAGAATTAACCGAATCATACATACGATCCTCCTTGCGCAAGTGCGAGGAGGTCAAAAAGGCCGATCAAGCAACAAGTGTTCGGGGTTGGAATAACAGAGAGTAGAGACAGCTGCCCTCACGAGGGAGGGTGATTCTGTACAACAAAGGCTGGGCATTCTCGCTACGGTATTTCAGACAATGCTACGCGACAAAAGCGCTCCTCCATCACGACCTGTGCCGTTTTTTGGTACTCGTTAATTTTTAATTATACTCTTTTAATCTTGTGCTCCCTATCTGAGAATTTTTTTTTTCTTGGCTAAGCCCGTTGTGTACTTTTCCAAGCACCTAGAGTTATTTTTCATTTTTATGTTAAAGCAAGGTTAGATAATGTTTTTGTCACTGTTTCTGTAATTTTGTTTGTTTATCTAGCAATATTCCAAGATTGTGTTACTTTTTCATTTCATTTAAATTTATAAGTGACCAATTACTCTGATCTGGTTAAGCTACTGTGTCAGCTGATTGAAATAAGTTTATTTAAAAACGAATTGTGAATTTCGTAGTTAAATATCCTTTATTTGGTTTGTGAATTTCATATTTAAATTATTTTCTGTCAATAGATTATAGATTTTTGTATAGTGCTTATGGCATTAACGTAAAATACCGCATTACGAAAGATGATAGTATCAATGGTTTTGTAAAGCAACTTGATACCTTTGTTAGTGAATGGTACTTTCGGAACGCACCCTACTTCTTTCTTCTTGCTTTCAACTCGTCATGACGTGACAGAATTTTTAATTAGGACACGCTATTTTACTTCCAACGGTGTAATCATTTGAGTTTTACCGCTGTTGGTAAGCGTTTTTTTTTTTTTTTTTTTTTTGCCACAGTAATGTTTCATTATTATCTTGCCTCTTTATTTTGTGCGTAAATTTGGTATTTAGAGCGGTCGACCTGTTGGGTCGAAAAATGCTGTGTCGAGGGTATTTCTCTACCTTGCTGCCGAAGCGTGGCATTTTTTTTTAAGTCACCTTGCGTCTTCCTGATGCTTGATGCCGTTTTAAATATGAAATAATACCTAGACTGGTGTTGGCAAGGGAGATGTCCTGAAGATGGGCTGCATCTCAGGAAAATCCAGCCACCTCCCTTTTATTTTCGGCATGTGCATGAAATACAGCAATCGAGTCGCCATGTTATTTCAGACTCATTCTTGTATAAATTAAACAACATTTAAAATGTTGTATGACTCGACATATTTCGTAATTGTTTCTGCGTTAATCTCATTTTGAACATTATCTATAATTTAAAAAACAAAAGAACGTAACCTACAAACTTAATTTTATTATTGTGGATTCCCAGTAAAATTAACCATAATTTCTTTCATTAAAAAAGCTTATGTTTTAACAGTTTTTTGCACCAAAGAGATTATATATAAATATATATATATATATTGTTCCTGTCACAGATTTCAATTATTTATAATTATTTATCACTCTTATTAAAAAAATATTAATTTTGGTCACCCGAGTCTCAGTTCTACTTTATTTATCAAACACTTTGCTCTTTTTATTCTAAATCCCATTTTGCTTTATTGCTGTATATAATAATAATCATAATTTTTATTTTTTGTGTGTAAGGGTGCTGGAGTTGGAATTTTTGTCTCGCCCTCTTTGCCCCTACATTAGGGTCACAGCTACACAACTAGATCCTCGGAGCTTTCTATTTGTGGCATGCTTGTGGTTATTTCCACTAAGTCTCTCCTATGCTACAAATGGTAGCATTTGTGTGGAGGTAGGCCAGCATGCTGCAGACCATGAACGAGCTCTCTCTCGGCCGAGCAGGCTGTGCATACTTTGACGTATAGTGAGAAAGGCCGGATCGTGAGAAGAAGGGACGTCATCTTGGAGTTTCAACCAGCACATAACGGCACTATGCTCGCACAAACAAGAACTAGTGTAAAGGCAGCTCTACCCCCACCTCCTCTCACTTTCTCTCTCTCTCTCTCGGCCGAGCAGGCTGTGCATACTTTGACGTATAGTGAGAAAGGCCGGATCGTGAGAAGAAGGGACGTCATCTTGGAGTTTCGACCAGCACATAACGGCACTATGCTCGCACAAACAAGAACTAGTGTAAAGGCAGCTCTACCCCCACCTCCTCTCACTTTCTCTCTCTCTCTCTCGGCCGAGCAGGCTGTGCATACTTTGAAGTATCGTGAGAAGAAGGGACGTCATCTTGGAGTTTCAACCAGCACATAACGGCACTATGCTCGCACAAACAAGAACTAGTGTAAAGGCAGCTCTACCCCCACCTCCTCTCACTTTCTCTCTCTCTCACACACACATGTAAGAGTCGTGTGGCCAGCATTAGAGAGCCCCGGAGTCTATGTGCCAAATCAACAGTAACAATCCCATCTCCCTCTCCAAGTGTCTCTGAAGGTTACACATTGGAGACCCAAAAAACTTGTATGGGCGTGCGAATGCAAATAAGAGAGGTATGGAACCAATCAGAGTAACGAGATGCGGTCGGCAGCTAGATCGGTTAGTGCTGCTACAATGGCAGGTTATCAAGATTTAAGTGAGTTTGAACGTGGTGTTATAGTCGGCACACGAGAGATGGGACATAGCATCTCCGAGGTAGCGATAACATTTGGATGTTCGCGTACGACCATTTCACGAGTGTACCGTTAATATCAGTGATCCGGTAAAGCATCACAACTTCGACATTGCTGTGGCCGGAAAAAGATCGTTAAAGAACGGGACCAACGACGACTGACGAGAATCAATAAACGTGACAAACGTGCAACCCTTTCTTAAATTGGCGCAGATTTCAATGCCTCCTGCATACCTTCAGACATTAATCGAGTCCATGCCACTTCGTCTTGCAGCACTTCTGCGTGCTCTGGAGGCCCTACACGATATTAGGCAGGTGTACCAGTTTTTTTTTTTTTGCTCTTCAGTGTAAGATGTTACAAGAAATAAGAAAAAATGTGAAGTAATAACTGCGTTACAAAATCGTAGGCCCCTGTAGCTGCCTACTGCCCTGATCTGAACAAGTGCTTGCTCGTTTCGAAATCCCACTATTCTGGGATTCCTAATGAAAACGTATTTCGTTAAAGCAGAGGCTGTATTCCGGAGCAACTTTAGGACATATGTCGGTGAACAAGATTTTTATAACTATAGATATTTTTAAATATAAAGGTCGCCCTCGACCGGAACCAGCATTGCTTGAAATGACGAATTCGAAAAATATGGAGACAATAAAATTCTACAGAAATAACAAAATTCAACGGAGAACTTGAACGCGGTTTTTATTAAGCCTTTACAGCTTCCTGAATAAATGGAAACTCCCTGGTTAAAAGAACGTTCCTGTTTATACACTAATAGAATCTATGAACTAGCATGAAAGTACTAAAAAAATATATTCCAGGAAGAAGCGATGGTCGTGTAATCGATCGGGATAGGAAAAATACAACGTATAACTGAAAATCACAGACAAAATCTTGGAGGTGGTTCCTAACGAAATTATTAGACGAAAATATATGTACTAGTTTCCCATAAAGTGATTATTAGGAAAGCTACGCGCCGCGAAAAATCCAATTTTTAAAATGATTTTCGTTACAAATATCAGGAACAACTTGCGATTAAGCAATAAATCGGTGTATAGTGTTTTGTAAAACGAAGATCTTACATCCCCCTTTATCAGGATAATAGTGGTGCTGATTCGTAACAAAACACAGTGGCTATCCCTATTTTATTGATAAAGGGGGATGATATTTCCAACCACATTTTCACAGGTGTAAGATCAAAAATAGTACATACTTTTCTAAGGAATCACATCGTGGAGTTTCTCGGTGATATTTAGCTGCACGCTGTATATAACCGAAATAATTCCGCTGTGATCCAACTGTAAAAATTCTATGAAAGTATCATCATTTATTTATCCACCATATTCATTGAAAGGCATGCTATATGGTTTGACTTCAGTGACATAAATCTCCCATTATTTTCAGTTTCTTGGGACAGGGTTGGCGTGCAATAACAGGCTCATGTTTCCGTTTTAGCACTACATCATCCAATTTTGCGGGCGTGTCTTAAACTGGCTTGAAATCTCATGGGTAGAATCACCAAACCTGTACAAACAAAGAAACATGGCATGTTAGCATTATTAATTTCGTTTTATTTACTCGCACGTATGGCTATAGCTGCTATGCATGTCGTTAATGAAATTACCTTTTTTATGATTAATGCGGTGTGTGGATGCTTTNGTTAATGAAATTACCTTTTTTATGATTAATGCGGTGTGTGGATGCTTTTTGCTACACAATATGCGATGATCATTGTAAATATTGTGTATGTCAGAAAAATAGAAAACTTCTCAAATATGTTGACGAAGAAGTGAAGAATACAAGACATAAAAAGGATTCAGAAGTTTAAAACATTAACAAGTGGTGAACTTTGTGAAGTAAGAAATGTTTACATAAGGAATATTTCCCGATTTTAACTAATCGACTTGAAATTATTCATTTCCCCATTGTGCACTACATGTCCTATGATATTTTCGATGTCAAAAAGCATATTATAGTTGTTTGAACTGTAGGTGTAAAGAACATGCATTCATATCGACGACTGTGATACAGACGTGTGGTTGTGTTTCAGGTCTTTTCCACAGAGCCATCTCGGAGAGTGGATCAGCCCTCAGCAAATGGGCTTTCAGATGCAGCACAGAGCACAGGGCCTATCGCCTCAGCTATGTCGTGGGCCGAGGTGCCAACAATTTGCAGGACCTGGTCAAAAACCTGAGGGCAACACCTGCCCTGGAACTCACCGCTGCGCTGCCTAATATTCTTCGCGCATCAACCGACCGCCTCACGCTCTACCCTTTCATACCGACGCTGGAGTATCCTAGAGCAGACGAGAGACCATTCCTGCTGCAATCTCCTGAGTGCATCGAAACTACCGGCTCGTTTCATAAGATTCCCTATTTAACAGGTGTCACTTTAAAAGAGATCACAATCCTTGTTCCCGAAACAGTAATGTCGCAACCATCGTACTGGCGGAATATCAGCAACAACTTGGAGGTAATCGTTCCACATAACCTGGGGCTAAGGAAGGGATCGTGGCTATCCCAAGAAGTTTCCAGAAAAATTANTTGGAGGTAATCGTTCCACATAACCTGGGGCTAAGGAAGGGATCGTGGCTATCCCAAGAAGTTTCCAGAAAAATTAAAGAATTTTACTTTGGTTACAAGGCCATCTCATACGAAAACAGAGATCGCTGGATAGATCTCCTGTCAGATCTATATTTCGTCAAGAATGTTCAGACGACACTTCTTTCCCATGCCAGGCTCTCACATGTTACCGAAACCTACAACTACCAGTTTATTTACAATAATGCTACACACGCAGATGATCTCAAGTACGTNCATGTTACCGAAACCTACAACTACCAGTTTATTTACAATAATGCTACACACGCAGATGATCTCAAGTACGTCTTCTACGCAGGAAAGGTTGACAGGGCAAGCGACGAGGCGATGGTTGCAGAACACTTCGGGAACTTGTGGACACATTTTGCCAAGTATGGTGTACCGATTAGCGGGAACGGCTTTCATTGGCCACCAGTGACTAAAAATATATTTCCATTTTTGCAAATAAGCACATTCCTGAAATTGGGTTACAATTTGGAAAATGACAGAATTAATTTCTGGGCAGGCATTTACAGACATTATGGTCAGGAGGAATTTTACTGCTGTCGAAGTTAAAAGGGGAATTCCGAGATAAGACGACCTTTTCAAACTATTGCTTTGTTATTTAGTTAATATTAACGCTCATGGAAAGTGATGACTCACTCAGAAAATTGTTTTATTAGCTGATTTTATGTATTTACGTATATATTATCTTTGCTTGTATAACATATACACTGAAGAGCAAAAAAAAAACTGGTATAGGCGTGCGTATGCAAATAACAGAGGTATGGAAGCAATCAGGGTAACGCGATGCGGTCGGCAACTAGATCGGTAACTGCTGCTACAATAGCAGGTTATCAAGATTTAAGTGAGTTTGAATGTGTTGTTATAGTCGGCGCACGAGAGATGGGACATAGCATCTCCGAGTAAGCGATAACATTTGGATGTTCGCGTACGACCATTTCACGAGCGTGCCGTGAATATCGGGAATCCAGTAAAACATCATATCTTCGACATCGCTGCTGCTGGAAAAATATCGCGAAAGGAAGGGACAAACGACGACTGACGAGAATCATTAAACGTGACACACGTGCAACCCTTTCTCAAATTGGCGGAGATTGGATTTGTGGACTGCCCTGCAGGACTCATGGTGTGAATTGCCTACTGCATACATTCAGACATTAGTCGAGTTCATGCCACGTCGTCTTGCAGCACTTCTGCGTGCTCAGGGGCCCTACACGATATTAGGCAGGTATACCTTTTTTTTGGCTCTTCAGTGTAGGTTATCTTTGCTTGTGTAACATATACGACGTGTCCCTGAATATATTATACAACACTTGTGAGGTGTTTTCTGATCTAAAATGAAAAGGATTTATTGAGGCTCAAAGATGAAAATTTTAATGAGGGAGGTATACACCCCTAAATCAAGAGATTTTGTAATCATTTTATTGAAACATATCAAAACTGCGTGACAACATACAAAAAATTATTAGATGATGTTTAATCAATTAAAGTTCTTAAACAACATTAAGATTGTTTCGTAAAGTTAACTGCAACATATGTAATCACGTGTGACGGAGATGATGCTTACCAACGCAGGCGTGTGGTTGCACACTTTTGAAATTAGTTCACTCATTTCTTGAGTACTTTTGACCTGAATGTATTTAATTACGGTGGCCCTATTTTCTGTTTATATTTTGACTTCAGGCTTCAAAACCAAAGAAATACTAAAGGTTGGAATTTTTGTGCAATCTGATATAGTAAACCCATTTTTAATTATGAATGAGAACGATTTTCCAAATCAGATTTTTTGAGTTTAAAGATCTTGGAGATATTAGAAAGCATGTTCTGATACAGATCTACATTCTTCTATGGAGATCAATTTAGCTGAAAGTATGATAAACACCCCACAAACATTAACAACAGTAAATTCTTGTGTTTATGACATCGGCCAAACAATTTATGAAACATTGCTTTTCTTTAAATATGATTTGATTTGTTGACAAAATGTTGTGTATTTATAGCAAAAAAAATTCTTGATGTAAATGTATAACTCACTTAAAAAGTTGAAAGTGGTTGTTTCATTATGTTTGTAAAAGGGAGAGCTGTATTTTTACCTATGAAAGATATACAACAGATTTCACACCCTCGGCACTGATCCCAATATATGTATCCGAAGATCACTAACTTTTCTGAGCCTTAACTGACATCACATCACCTTTGCCAAAGTCTCCGAAAACATTGTAATTTTCTGTTTGCTGTGTTATTCCATACATGTTGATGCAAACATTCTCTTTTATAAACACATTCGCACCAGAGATATTTCTTCCATTTTTTATTGGCATGGCATTAACGTTATCTCACTCCATCCCCCTGTCATTGGATGAGACTAAGATTTTGGGCAGCCACATTTGACCATATCTTTTTCCCTGCATACTCACCGCACCATTGGCAGGGGAAGTAGTCGCGAACATATGCATTTCCTTCACCTAAAAATACCATTTTGTCTCCCTCATTAACCCTCTTTCCTTATCGCCATTGTGCGTGTATTAGCCCCTCCCGCAACAAAAAACATTCCACTCCTTTCACTTTTTGTCATAGTCTTCTACCCTTGCCGTTCATACAACCCTAGGATTTGCATGTTTGGATGTGTTAGACGTATCCTTATCAATGCCTCACCACATTATATTCATCGGCTGGCTTACTGTAGTCGAACACTCTGCCTGAAAATAGCGGAACACCAACTTTTTAGAACATGGAAGGGTCAAATTTTTAAATCTTCTGCCATTGTACATTATTAGCATCTCAAGTAATTCTTCAGAGTCAACTGGCAAACTGTTCCGGGCGAGCAATATTCTGCCAGCAGTTCCCGTGCGAGTAAAATATTTTCTATTAGCGCCGAGAGTAATTTCAAGTCTCAGACACACGGCAGTAGTTGCTGAATTCCGGGGCCACCGTCTATTTTAATCTGGACAGCATGTGGTTGTTCTCAAACTCGATAGTGTCCATCATGTAAACCACTATCAACCAACACGACAATCTCCTATCACTTCCTGTATCATAACTAGCCAACATTAGGCCTCAGAACTATTCGGTATTAAGTATATCCCAGTGGTCCTTCAACCACAACGTTGTTCCTAAATCTATGGCGTACTTCACCCACCTAGGACAACTTCTACCACTTTGAGTTCCTTCAGGTTCTCTAGGATAGATCCTTTGACCTACATCCCTCTGAAAGAAAGACCGTAAATCATCTATTTCAGCACACTCTTGTAGAACATATAATATGCTATCATGGTACCACATCCAGGGCTATAGGGGATTGTTTATCAGAAAAGTATTCATAGTTTTTTTTCAGTGACGAGTCAAAAATTACCATATGTAGAAATCCAATGCAGCGCACTTTTTTCAGCCTTCTCTGTCACGTCCTGTAACATCACGTAGGTACGTCTTCTGTTTTTTAAATCATCCCACCTGAGCTCTCATTTATTAAGAATGCCAGACACTGCTTCGTACTTCCTAACTGCAGAAGGTTCCCTACCATGAGGAAAATCGAACAAGAAAACTCAGGTATCTCTCTCTCTCTCTCTCTTTGACAGCCAGATCATAAGGAATGGCTCTGGCAAAGACATGGAGAGTGCATCCATAAACACATTTCCGAAAGTTTTTACCACAGCGAATAACGCCGCATGCTTCGAACTCAACACCGCACTTTTAATGTGAGTGCACTGCAGTGCTATAACACACTGCAGCATCACACATNCGCATGCTTCGAACTCAACACCGCACTTTTAATGTGAGTGCACTGCAGTGCTATAACACACTGCAGCATCACACATAAAAATATCCATGAAGACATCCATATATAGCATTATCATTCTCATATTTAAGTCCCCAGGTTTTCGGCAAATGAAAAGAGAAACCAAGGTTCAGAGAAGATGGGCCTTTGGACAACACCTAAAAATATAACATATTTGACTACAATACCTGGTATATAATAAACTGACTGTCTCTGAATCTGATATTTGTAGTTTTCTGGGTCTTAAATGACTGCGGAATCTTCTGATATGTTCGGGACTCATCAGAAAAAAATAATTAATTCCTCACAAAATCATTTCAAACAAAAACTAAAAAAAAAAAAAATTAATTAAAATAATTTGANAAAAAAATAATTAATTCCTCACAAAATCATTTCAAACAAAAACTAAAAAAAAAAAAAATTAATTAAAATAATTTGAAAAAACAACATTCAATTGGAATTAGAAACAATAATATATATGTGAGGTTTAATAAGATTATAATTATTATTATGTGAAAATATTAAAGGACACGAGCAGCCTCATTGGACGGTTCGCCCATTGATAACATGCTGCCTTGAGATATACTCAGTCATGAAAGCATTTCTCAACCCCCCTATCCCTTCTTTCACGCCCTTCTGAAGCNAAAAAAATAATTAATTCCTCACAAAATCATTTCAAACAAAAACTAAAAAAAAAAAAAATTAATTAAAATAATTTGACAAAACAACATTCAATTGGAATTAGAAACAATAATATATATGTGAGGTTTAATAAGATTATAATTATTATTATGTGAAAATATTAAAGGACACGAGCAGCCTCATTGGACGGTTCGCCCATTGATAACTTGCTGCCTTGAGATATACTCAGTCATGAAAGCATTTCTCAACCCCCCTATCCCTTCTTTCACGCCCTTCTGAAGCNTTGCTGCCTTGAGATATACTCAGTCATGAAAGCATTTCTCAACCCCCCTATCCCTTCTTTCACGCCCTTCTGAAGCGTAAGGCTGCGGTGTCTTTGATGGCTCAAGTGGATTCCTTCAGTGGTGAGTTCCGGAGGGGGCCGCGAGCACTGTGTCTCTGTCCGCAATGTGCGCATGGCAGCCATGGACTATACAGTGAGCTCTAATTTACTACAGCCGATTTATATCATTCAAAAATCGTTACTCGCGAGTCTGACTACACAATATATCAAACTTCATGAATAAACTTAACAAATTGAGTGCTTAAAACCACTGAGTGTTAGTTCATAGGAATATAAATATAAATGGTTCCGTGTCCCGCTTCATTCTATTAACAATTAGCTTAGTATCATGATCCCTTGTACCTGGTCGGTGACCAGAGTACCACGTCTGATCATTGTGACCAAAAGAAGTTAGCACAATCTATCTCCCAACTGTACGACACGAGATCATTGACTCTCGAGACATTTAGACAGTCAATGGGTTTTACGGAAATCGAGGCTGGTAAGGCGAGCTGCATGTGCTTCGTGAGTGTATCCCTCCNGGTGGCAGATGTGACGCAAGACGACGTGGCATAGAATCGACGAATGCCTGAAGGTATGCAGGATGCATATCCACACCATGAATCCTGCAGGGAAGTCCACAAATCCAATCTGCGCCAATTTGTGAAAGGGTTGCACGTGTGTCACGTTTAATGATTCTCGTCAGTCGTCGTTTGTCCCGTTCTTTCACGATCTTTATCCGGCAGCAGCGATGTCGAAGATGTGATGTTTTACCGGATTCCCGATATTCACGGTACACTCGTGAAAACGTCGTACGTGAACATCCAAAAGTTATCGCTGCCTCGGAGATGCTATGTTCCATCTCTCGTGCACCTGCTATTACACCACGTTAAAACTCACTTAAATCTTGATAACCTGCCATTGTAGCAGAAGTAACCGATCTAGCTGCCGACCGCATCGCGTTACTCTGATTGGTTCCACACCTCTGTTATTTGCATACGCACGCCTATACCAGTTTTTTTTTGGCTCTTCAGTGTAGGACTGTAGCGGGCATAACGTAAGAGACCGTTGCTGGGAAGCTGAGTGCACTGTCGGGTGTATTACAGATAAGTATCCGTTCAAGGCTTCCAGGCAGATGTCTACATTCACACCGAGATTGTTCCACTGTGGAAGCTAGGGAAAATCTAGTCTGGTTGACAACTCGATGAACATGTCTATGATATAATGACTAAATTAAAGCTCCCTTCTGGATGCTTCTACGTTATGAAATGGCATAGAGCAATGGCGACCATCCCAGGTGCACATAAATTTATGATATATAATGATATTTAGGTTTTGGGAATCAAATATGTTTAAAGTAAGTAACATGTGGTATTTTTTAGTGTTGTACAAAATGAGTGAAAGTGTTTAACAGATTTGTAAATACTTTATTAAAGTTTTAAAAATTATTTAATACAGGGGTTTATTGTCTAATGCTATTTTTTGATGTATCATAAATAACTTATCTGGTAAAACATTAAATCAGAATCGGTTCTTCGTCCTTGGAGATTTTTTGCTTATGCTTATATAAAATGTTACAGTATTTCATAGGTAGTACATATAAAATTTTACATCACTATTGAAAATATTAAATTTTATAAATATAAGTGTATGGTGGATCGATTATTTCCATTGTACTAAGAGTTATGACTGTAAAATATACACATATGTATATAATTTACAAAATTGAAGTCACACATATTCCTCCTTTTCTGTATAGCCCCTGAGTGGCACAAGCTTTAAGATGTCCTCTCTGTAGAAATCAGGATCTTAATTTTCGAACCAGCCTCGAACAGCATCATCCCGAAATCGCCTTCCACCAAAATCTGCCGACAGTAGTCCAAACAAAATGGAATTCAGGTGGGGACTAATCTTCTGGACTGCAAGGACTCTCCATAATGTTCCAGTGAAAGGACTGCACGTAGTTCCATCGTTGTCAGTGCGGTCTGAAGTCTGACATTATCGTGAAGAAGCATAATTCTTCTGGGTAGACGACCTGGCCTCTTTCTGCGAATTGCCTCCCGTAATCGTCGTCAAGTTTCACAGTCCTTACTGGCTGAGACTGTTTCTCAAAGCTGCAGAAGTTCAAGGCGAAGCAGTTCTTGTGCATTCCAGAACACAGTTACCGTGACCTAGCCAACCACATGTGCTGCTTTGACCTTCGTTCTCGGCGGTGATGCCATATACTTACACTCTGGTGGAGACCACTTGTGCCCAGGCTTGTAATCACATGCCTCTGTTTTACCACTTGTTATAGTTATTTACAGGTAATCGTTTCCCTTTTCATCAGAATGCTGCAGATCTGTCAACGAAGTGGAATAACGAACATCTTTGATCTGTTGTGTTAAAAAATTTGGCACCTGCACTGAGAAAAAAAATGGTTGCATAAACCAAATGTCTGTGCCTTGTAACCGATCTAGACTGTTTACACAGAGAGAGAGAGCAGTTGGATGTGGTGTTGGTACGATCTAAATATTGTTAAGATAGATAGAAACTACAACAGAAAAATAGTTCCTTCAACAGAACAACTTCAGCCATATTTGGATTGTTCCCTCAACAAACAAAACTATAATAAACTAATAGAACATTCCGATACTGGTACTCGGGTTTGATCGCTGCTACCGTGAAACCAGATTACAGCACTATTCTTTTGTCACTTCTCTGCCGATTTTGGTTTTCAGTCCAACATGTAAGCACACTTGTCGACAGGTTTAATCGTCGTGTACGATGTTAAGTAAGACCACATGAAATGCCTATGTCACTAGCGATGTCTCGCATTGTCCGTCGACGATGAACGTGAGTCTGTTCATCGGAACTTACTGGCTGCGTTGACGGTAGTGATTACGGCGACTGGCCTTCTGCTGTGATACCCATCTTCTGCGTGGGTTTCCCGCCGACCAGCACTCTGCACCATCCTCTCATGTGCTGCACTCTTGCCGCTCATTATCCATACATTTATACCGCTTACCCGTGTACTGGGACACAATACACATGTTTAACTCATAAAAACCTGATTGACAGCAAATTTCCATGCAAAAAAAATTGTTGAAATGTGCGTCACCATCTCCGTAAACACCCTTAATCAGTTAAAATCAGAATTACCTTGGCGAAATTACTTTTATCAAAGCCGTTTCTTTGCGACCGTTATTCACCAGTCAATACTGTAATTCATTAAGAGATGTTACGGATAACTATGATTGACAGAAACCACTTACACATTTACAATCATTACAGTATTAACTAGTTCCGTCCAAAAGGTATTAACTAAACGTATTTTGCGTGTTGCGTAGTTTTTTAAGTTAGGTTAGAATTAAGGTTACCAATTCAAATTTTGTTGTAATTTCAACTGTAGTTATTTTTTCCCCCTAACACACAACTATGATTAGACGAATAAGCACGTATAGTTAATAGGTCTACTAATTTAACTAGTAATATCACGTTTTAGCTGAAAGACTTTCAGTGAAATATAGCACTGTCTAGCAAACATGGTAAATTACAGTACTGATTGGTTAATAATAGTTTAAACTAAACGGTTTTGATAAAAGCAGTTTTGTGACTATATCTTTAATCTCCTTTAACAAGCTTCCCTCTCTGCATCAACACCCCTGTATATTATCTCCCACTGTTCAAAGCAGTGCAGTCACCCTCTTCAACAGATCTGCCTCTTCATCAAACTGAATATGTGTTACTTTCAACATTCTGTTTACTTCGAAGAGCAGGTAGTTGTCGCACTGTGCAAGTTCGACGAATATGCTTGAGTAAAATAATATATTTGCGCGGTAAAAACTGCACACAGCTTTGTCATGCTGAGCTGCTCATTAAAATTCGACTCCCCCCCCCCCCNTTGTGCTAATGTCCACCATGCCTGCAATAATCGGAATGGTCCTAGGCAATTGCATATAGTCCATTCGCCGTTAATTACAACTTTTGTGAAGCCCTGCTAAAGTTACACTTCCAAAATATTCTTCCGCCTTATGCAAACAAATCTTAACCGGGTCTAGAAAATTACACCAAAAATACAGTGCACCGCATTCATGCGCAACCAGTATTGCATTTTGCATAAGAACTTTTTCATACTAGGCATTTCCTACTAACCTACTTTCCCCTGCAATTTATTCATATTAATTATAAATTAAATATTACAATTTATATATAAAATAGAATTAAACGTTTACTTTAACCAAAAATTGTGTATTTTTATGTATGTAAACATACGTATAAAATGCGTGTGATACATGACATATTTCGTAAACAATCAAACACGTCTACATGAGGTGATTTTTCAAAGGTTTGGAAGAAGAAAAAAAAGTGTGTAGAAATGGCGTATGGAATATATTTACAGGGTACTCAAATGCTGAGTAAAGCAGAGAAAGGAACTGGAAAGTATTCATTCCTCGGGGCTTTGCCACATGGGCGTGAGGACTCTGTGGTTGCGGTCGCAGGGAATGCTGTAGAGGGCTGCAGTTAGAGAAACATGTTGTAGAGGAACTAATGTGGTTCGAGTGTTCCCTGCAAGTCTGCTGAAGGGCACCGCCTCCCATTCTCTGCTGTTTTGATTTATAGTTAAATATTCATTCCAAAAATAAAGAGCAGTTATTTATTTTTAAAGATATACATTTAATATAATAAGAAAAATTTATATACACATGATTAAAGCGAGTTTGGTACTTCTTTTATGAGGTAAGGAATCGGCAATTTGTCAGCGAATCTCCTTCCCTTTACATATCATGAGTGGTTCAACAGCAAGTAATAGAAGCATTACGAATAGTTATTTCCAAGCATTGCCGTAGGTGCTTGGTGCCAAATGAGGACCATCTAACTCCCAACGCATTTTTCAATACAGTTACGAACGTTCAAGGGGCTAAATTCATTTTCTATATTTTCTTGGCGTAATACATTTTTAATACTCGTAATGTAAAATTGTCTGAAAATAGGTGGAAAAAAAACTTCTTAAAAACTTAATGGTAGGTAGATAAGGAATCTCAAATACATATATTTTCGTACAACTCTCAAAATTTTACAAATTAATACGTGTAAGTCACAGCTAAGAGTAATTGTTCGTTTTTTGAATGCCATAAATAATATTTTGTAGAAATTTGTAATGTGGTTCGCTCATATTTAAACTATAACTATTGAAATATGTTTTATATTCAAAATAGTAAGAAGAAGCCCTAAGCCCCATATCGCAGGTTAACCAAGTGTCAGGTCTCAAAGAAATTGCAGGAACACGATAATCTCGTGATTTAGATAACACTTTAGCTGAAAACATAATTTTGTGTTAGAATAACTTTCTGATCTTAGTGCGAATGTTATATTTACCTTAAAATCATCATATTTACGCTTAGTAAATCAGGATGGACATATTTGTTTCAAACGACTTCGTATCTTTGTCAATTTACTATCGATATCGTGTCACGAAACCATAAAATATCCTCATGTTATATAGATTTATTTTGGCTCTTGAATAGCCTCAGGTCCATGCACAACTACTGCAGTCGTGTAATAGGAGATATCAATTTGACGACTGGGACTATTTTGCACCCAATATTAAAATACCGAGGAATGGAACACACAAAAAAGGAACGTCATATGGGGATATATCAATACGTAAGGCACCCACGTCATGTTCACCAGATATCAGTTACTTACATGCTACCTAGGGGAATTAACATTTGTCTAGTTTGTACACACCACCCAGGTCCTCGGAGTGAGCGGTCTGATGAAGATGTTAATGTAAAACTCCGAAATCAGTTAAAGCTAGAGTTCCCTTTGCAATATTTTGTCACCAAAGCGCATTTTTCTGGTGACTCCTGTTACCTACCCGGGTCTCTTAGATCACACATCCGGGCGCTAAGACGTTGCCTTCAGGCCACAAGATTCCAGATTCAAATCCCGAGTAAAATGTTGACGTGTGTCTACATATATATGTATCTTCATATACATATGTTATTCTTATCTTTTACCTGGCATTAAAGTCACCTATATTAGACCTCCAGCTTTATAAATTGGGGAATTAAAAAAAATTAAAATAAAGATTCATACTTGATTTGCTGACAGGACAATTATTTCACTTCATCTAACTATCCAATCTCCATAGATCCTACTGCTCGCATGATGCGCATGTCNAAATCGGTTCGTGCGTTCTGGAGTTATAGCGTCAGGAAGGAAAACCCGACTTATTTTTATATAGTAGATTATCATATTTACGCTTAGTAAATCAGGATGGACATATTTGTTTCAAACGACTTCGTATCTTTGTCAATTTACTATCNTATCATATTTACGCTTAGTAAATCAGGATGGACATATTTGTTTCAAACGACTTCGTATCTTTGTCAATTTACTATCGATATCGTGTCACGAAACCATAAAATATCCTCATGTTATATAGATTTATTTTGGCTCTTGAATAGCCTCAGGTCCATGCACAACTACTGCAGTCGTGTAATAGGAGATATCAATTTGACGACTGGGACTATTTTGCACCCAATATTAAAATACCGAGGAATGGAATACACAAAAAAGGAACGTCATATGGGGATATATCAATACGTAAGGCACCCACGTCATGTTCACCAGATATCAGTTACTTACATGCTACCTAGGGGAATTAACATTTGTCTAGTTTGTACACACCACCCAGGTCCTCGGAGTGAGCGGTCTGATGAAGATGTTAATGTAAAACTCCGAAATCAGTTAAAGCTAGAGTTCCCTTTGCAATATTTTGTCACCAAAGCGCATTTTTCTGGTGACTCCTGTTACCTACCCGGGTCTCTTAGATCACACATCCGGGCGCTAAGACGTTGCCTTCAGGCCACAAGATTCCAGATTCAAATCCCGAGTAAAATGTTGACGTGTGTCTACATATATATGTATCTTCATATACATATGTTATTCTTATCTTTTACCTGGNCCCGAGTAAAATGTTGACGTGTGTCTACATATATATGTATCTTCATATACATATGTTATTCTTATCTTTTACCTGGTATTAAAGTCACCTATATTAGACCTCCAGCTTTATAAAATGGGGAATTAAAAAAAAATTAAATAAAGATTCATACTTGATTTACTGACAGGACAATTATTTCACTTCATCTAACTATCCAATCTCCATAGATCCTACTGCTCGCATGATGCGCATGTCNACTGACAGGACAATTATTTCACTTCATCTAACTATCCAATCTCCATAGATCCTACTGCTCGCATGATGCGCATGTCATTACATTTCATGTGAGGTTGGCAACCTCGGGTTGTAAGACGCTAAGGTACTAAAGTGCGCGTTATGTTTTTGTGACTTTGTGGGTTTGGACTTCCGTGAATGCGAGCTTATCTGTTCTGCGAACGCCTCTATTGCGTCTCGAGGCTTGTTCCAAGTCACAGTTATGCTCCCAGGCCCACGAAAGAAGGGTGTTGTGGATCGAATTATACATTTTGTGATGGTTTATTTTTTACGTGCTGAGCGAAGAAAGAAAACGTAACATCTCTAGTAATTTCGCCAGCCACTCCTTAAAACCAGAAGAGTATTTCACTGTGATGTAATAATGCATACAGCTTAACTCATCAAAATCAATTATATTTTAACCTACAACCATATCTAGGTATATAAGCGTGGCAACTGGAAGACAAAATTTTCACGAAGTCAGCTATGCTTGAATAAAAAAAATATATAGTCTGCCTTTTTATAAACTGTGCCTATTGCAAAAAAAACCACTCTTTTTCTTTGTAAAGAGTGCTTGTTACAAATGATAATCACGCAAGCATAATCCAACACAAGTCAACCTCGTGTAATGTTACTCGTCTAACGTCTGGTCGTACCCGTTACATGTTGCAACGTCGCAAAAAGTACTCATGCCATTGCATCGCGATGCCTATGCCATGCGTCTCAGATTGATGTGCACTACTGGTGAAGTTGTTTATCGCAGATAAGTACGTGATGCGATAAGATGAGAAATTTATCAGTTGCTAATGCGTTGCTAAAATGATTACGGGTTGAGGCAGCCAGATTTGTGGAGGAGTGAACTTAGCTCGCTTGCGCGACTTGTTCTTCTGTATCACGCTACTTGCCGAAAGAGAAATTGGTGAGTCTCGACCGAAACTACGTTGATGCTGGTTACTGCACTCGCAGTTGTTTTGCATACCATGGAGTAAGTGCATTAGTTATATAAGTATTGACGACTCGTGCTATGCGAAAAAATGTCGCTCTTCAATAGTGATTAAAATGTTTCATGTACTGAATGTCTGTTTGCACTGACAAATTTTCTGTTAGACAAATCTTCTCGAAATTTTCTGTAGCAACTTTTAATACTATTCCACGGTGTTTTAATATCATTTGCATAATTCTTAGCTTCTACAATAAATNTTTTCTGTAGCAACTTTTAATACTATTCCACGGTGTTTTAATATCATTTGCATAATTCTTAGCTTCTACAATAAATGAAATTTCACTACATCCCCATCTATTTTTTTTTGTTTCATTGAACTAAGCTGTGCGCTATTGGTATTTAAAAAAAAAAACTTCTTTAGTTACAAATAAATTCCCTTTATTTCCAAACAAAAATTCGGAAAAAATCATTACAAATACGTCAGCATCAGCTTGCGGAGGAAACAACTGTCTAGGCGTTGGTTTTTAATATCTGATATGTATCGAAAACCCTGCTAACAGTCAATCACTGGCAATATTTGGGAAAGGACCACAATGATGCACTGGAAACATCAGCAGAGAAGCGACAACACCAGTGTGTTATAATCTGGTTCCATTGTAGCAGCAACCAAATTTCTGTGCCAGAAACAGAATTATCTGTAAGTTATGACAATCCTGTTTGTTCCGGGAGCAATGCAAACTTGGTTGTTCTTCTGTCGAGGGAACTATCTGTTCTGCAGGAGAGACGTAATTCTCCGCTGTAGGAGCTATATTCATAATTACAAATAGAAGCACAGAAGAGACCAATAAATGCAGTTCTGTTGCATCTACGTTGCCAATATTTATATTGTACCAACAACCAATCTGATTACTGTCCCTGCATTAAAAATTCAGATGGATTATTATGGGTACAGAAATTTGGTTCCTACAGTTTCGTTATTTTCTCACAAGGTTGGGAATTCATGTCCGGTAGTAGATATGGTATAGTTGTTATAAATTTAGTTACGTGCAGTTAGCAAGCAAAACACAACCCAACAGTTTACAGTAGGTATATTTACTATCCATGGGGCGGCCTTAATACGAAATAACACTAAATTAAGTGTAACCTCTTACAATACCAGCCTTTCCAAACTTCCCCCAACGCCCCTTGAAAATCACTACTCACATGAAAGCAAAATTTTAGAAGTGCATACTGAGCCATTAATTCAGTTAATACGGTAAATAAGAGTAAATAAATAGTTCCCTATTTAAAGTTTTTCAATTTTTATGTTATCGAGGGAATTTTGAAGTATTAAAACTATACTTTCACGTAACAGTCTGCCATTCAATATTCTTAAGCCGCACGTATGCATAAATATAAAATGTTTGCTTGTCAAATATTTTTTTCCCTAAATATAAGGACAATTTATCTGTCGTGCTTCCAGTAAAAGTATATATAATGTTGCAGCAGTCTTTCATCGTACCTTCCTTCCGGCACCACAATTGTAAAAACTCTAGTTTATAGGTTACGATTTTCTTGCATTCAGCGTGCGGTGTGTGAAGGCACTACGTAATAACTATACACCGTGTAAAGAATGGCGGATTGTAACACCAGGTTAGCGTAGAGAGAAGTAAAAACTGAGAAAAAACACACTGGTAATTGTTTATTACGTCCAACCGTTTGGTCTTAGCGGCCCCATGAATCTAGCGTATCACAGTGTGTGGAGCACCGCTTCAGATACACCGGACCACTGTGACGAAGGTAATAAACTATACATCGTAGAGTTCCACGTGTGATACATCATGTAATGACTGTACATATTGATGCTCACCGCTCTACAGTACAAGCATAAGAGCCTTCCACGAAACTTCGTTAGACGGGCGGGATTTACGTGAGAAGTTCACAGTACCCACCGTGCATTCACTGACATCCGGCCGCTCGCCACAGAATACTTACTGCCTTGCACATTATCCAGCATCTCCTCATCAAATGAAGGTGTGATGATGTTTTGCCAAAATATAATTTGGTGATCGTGCACTAGATTCGTAGGGCCGTTGCGACCAAAAGATTTGCCGTTATAAAAACAGTACAATTTTTTCTCAGTTTTTACTTTTCTGCGTGACTCCAGTCTTACAATCTGCAATTTTTTACACTGTATACTTTTTTCACGGCAGTGATTTACGTAGTTCGAAATATTATCGCGTGTTCGTCCACATTCCATCATAACTTGTCAACGTGGAGTACCTGTCAGATAAGACCACTGCCTTTTCGGCGACAAGATAATATACATATAGTATTTGCGTTCTTAATATAACTGCTTGGTTTATGCGCAGTAACTGAATACCGGGAAATTCTACGGATTTGTTTGGGGACAGACTGCATTTCAAACCTTTTTTTCTACATCTGTTTCACATTTTCGATAGGATCACAGTTTAACGGACAAGCTGTTGAGGACTCTAAAAACTCGTGTGAACAACTGAAGCACTCAATAATATACTCCATAGTAAATAATAAAACTGACTTTCTACTGTATCAGCAGCCAATGAACAAATGACAGCAGCTATATGGAGTCTCTTCTACAATAATAACACTCCACTTCCCATGATTTACTCTATGATAACTATAGTAAATATAATCCTCTATAAACTAGAAACGGATATTGTTTGCAGTGAACTACTAGAATGACTATGAATATAGCCACATATCAGGAACAAAAAATATTGTTTCATTGAAAATAACGCGTCTCTCATTTTCATTTTGCTTAGTTAAAAGAAAAAAAAACACTCTTCTTTATTAACTCGATAGAATAAACAGCACTGCAGTGTGTTGGATAAGTAGAACAGATATATCACGTTATTTCTCGACACTTCGTTTTCAAACGACCTTGACTACGTTTCTTCTCTAGTGTTTCGAGAATTTAAGGACGTAATACGTAAACTAAAGGAAAAGGTGAAAATGACAACCTACTGCCGTGGCTTCTCCTGCGTGCCATATGCCATAAGAATCTAACAGGAATGTTCACAAGATAATGCCTAAGTTATGCATACGGCATGATCATATTTCACATATGGATGATTCCGTATGCGAAATGAGGAAGAAAAAAGCACTAATACGACATATGACCCACAATGATCAACAAGTGCATCTTTCAGAGCCGAGCTTTTAANAAGGAAGAAAAAAGCACTAATACGACATATGACCCACAATGATCAACAAGTGCATCTTTCAGAGCCGAGCTTTTAAAATCATTTTTGTGCAAATGTTGAAAACGTCTTGAGAATGAAACACAAATTAAAAGTTTTGCTATTAAGATCACTAACTTGTGATATTTCGATGGCTGATATAATCCCTTTCATTAATTTAAAAATAATAGATGCCCTGTTTTTATCACACAAAACTGAACTTTGGGCTGAGATTAGAAATATCAATGATTGATATATATTACTATGCGAAAAAAAAACGTATCCCTTTCCGACGGACAGTTCTCAAGACGAAATAGCTAGAAATGTTAAGTGGTGTAATTGTTTAAACGTTGACTAATAGATTGTACAGCTGGCAGGTAAGAAAAGGGCATTATTATTACCGACAAATTCTATAAAAAATAACGCATTAAATTTCAAGAAATAAGTATTCTCTTCATAGCGATTTCAAATCACTATATTCTTGGACGTGTGCCCACCTTAATAATAGTTGCAGGTCATAATCAGTGTTATGTATTTTTTTCTTTCTAATTTTGCATGTGGAATCATTTGCCGGCGTGCGTTTTCGCCCTAGAGTTCGCAGTAATTCTGTACACTGGCTGTCCAGCTAATTTCTTTTCGATCGTCAACAAACTGCTCCTCCCATTCCCTTGAGTAAAACTATGTTTTTATGGTGATTCTACCACATGTGGTTCCCCGTCGTGCAGTTATGAGTTGTTTTTTTCCGCAAAACGACCATTCCGCCATCTGTGGTTCATCTTTCTGATCCTTCTATAGAGTGCAATTTTCGATCGTACGACGTTTCTAAAACTTGTTACTTTCGTGGATCTGATTTGGGATTTTCGNTTCTATAGAGTGCAATTTTCGATCGTACGACGTTTCTAAAACTTGTTACTTTCGTGGATCTGATTTGGGATTTTCGGCCGTACGATCTTTCTGACATCTGTGTTTCAGTGGTACCATCTTACTTAAGTACGAATTTCGGCCGTGTGATATTTATAAGTCATGTGTTTTCTGACACGTATTTATAAAATTTGTGTTTCAGGCGTACAATATTTTAACATGTGTGGTTCAGAGTTGTGATGTGAATTTCGGTCGCTTGACTTTCCTAACGTATGTAATTCTTCCTTTTATTTTTTTTAACTATTTGTTTAGTTTATTAGATCGTTCTAGCACATTTGGATCGGTGGTGCAATCTTGCAATCATATGACTTTTTAAATGCATGTTGTTCTCCATTTTATAGTTTAAAGTTGTGTGTTTCTGTCTTAAGATCTGCCTAATATACATGAACGGGTTGTATGGTCGTTTTAGTGACTTTGTTTCTGTGTTATAACAGTTTGGTGATCTGTGATTCGGATGAACGAAGGTCCTCATTAGCGGCCGAAATTAAAGATCACGTGAAAACCCACTTTCCTGCTAGGCATTTCTTTTTAAATTTTAATCGGTTTCCTTATATATTTCAGTGTCAATATAGGCATTATTGTTTATTCGATCGATCACTTACGTCTGGAATTTTTATTCTGAAAGCTGTGATGTTGCAGCTCTGTAAAGACCGTGCTACAACGGAAATAACCATTACAATAACCATGTCCATACACATAGCCATTGCCTTTATAAAAATACTGTGCTACAACTGAACCGACAAAACCGGATGTTTTTTTTTCTTTGCCAATAGGTTTTCACTACCAGTTTGGGACTTTTTACGAATATTTATTTGAATTTTCACTCGCGTAAGTTGGCCAATTGTTATACATATTTTAACGTATTTTTTGTATGTATACACCTCGTTAATAAACACTCGTGATGAATACAGCTTTTGCAATTATCTTTTTCTCAAAGCACGTGATAAACAAACGAATAAGCACANTGCAATTATCTTTTTCTCAAAGCACGTGATAAACAAACGAATAAGCACACGAAACGCAAAATAATTATTGGGGTCGAATATATATTTAGCTACGTGACCGAATATGTACAGTTATGAAAGTGATTTTGATGATTGCAGTAATGATAATGGATTCTGATTGGATATGCATAGGTTCCTGCACAAGAAAGTTGAAAATTTGCAATAATGCTATGCAGCTATGCGTTGGCAATGTTAACAGGCAGGGACACCAGAATTTCGCGAAAATATTTAACTGGTCGTGATATCGTTTCGCAAAAATCGGGTGGCCCTAGTTATAGTTCTTGTAATGCGTAGTTGTAGAAAGCACCATTATACAGTNTATCGTTTCGCAAAAATCGGGTGGCCCTAGTTATAGTTCTTGTAATGCGTAGTTGTAGAAAGCACCATTATACAGTGGGTATTTAAAAATGACTGTTGTTGGTATGGTTATGGTTATGTTGATGGTAGCACGGCTTTAACGCGCAGAGTGGATCTGTGATCCGTTCTTGGANTTGTTGGTATGGTTATGGTTATGTTGATGGTAGCACGGCTTTAACGCGCAGAGTGGATCTGTGATCCGTTCTTGGACCATCTACGCATGCGCGCGACGAAATTACGGCACCTCCTATGGGATTCCTAACATAGAGACGAGAGCGCACATCACGGTGTGCTCGCTTCTTGTCCCGCCGTTCACCACTAGAAAGCAGCACTGACTGACGAAGCGGGTTTGCGCATCGACAGCTACCCACTAGAGGTCAGCGTATGTGAAGACATGCTCCGGCTGATAACAAGCGTATCTGTGTGAGTGAGTGAGTGTAGAGATTTGGGCGGCTCTTAACATACAGTTTTTGAGAGCCGATGAGGTTGAAGCGACGTGAGTACGGAGCAGCGCCGGAATGAAAATATGGGGGAAACTGGNTTCTATAGAGTGCAATTTTCGATCGTACGACGTTTCTAAAACTTGTTACTTTCGTGGATCTGATTTGGGATTTTCGACCGTACGATCTTTCTGACATCTGTGGTTCAGTGGTGCCATCTTACTTAAGTACGAATTTCGGCCGTGTGATATTTATAAGTCATGTGTTTTCTGACACGTATTTATAAAATTNCCATCTTACTTAAGTACGAATTTCGGCCGTGTGATATTTATAAGTCATGTGTTTTCTGACACGTATTTATAAAATTTGTGTTTCAGGCGTACAATATTTTAACATGTGTGGTTCAGAGTTGTGATGTGAATTTCGGTCGCTTGACTTTCCTAACGTATGTAATTCTTCCTTTTATTTTTTTTAACTATTTGTTTAGTTTATTAGATCGTTCTAGCACATTTGGATCGGTGGTGCAATCTTGCAATCATATGACTTTTTAAATGCATGTTGTTCTCCATTTTATAGTTTAAAGTTGTGTGTTTCTGTCTTAAGATCTGCCTAATATACATGAACGGGTTGTATGGTCGTTTTAGTGACTTTGTTTCTGTGTTATAACAGTTTGGTGATCTGTGATTCGGATGAACGAAGGTCCTCATTAGCGGCCGAAATTAAAGATCACGTGAAAACCCACTTTCCTGCTAGGCATTTCTTTTTAAATTTTAATCGGTTTCCTTATATATTTCAGTGTCAATATAGGCATTATTGTTTATTCGATCGATCACTTAGGTCTGGAATTTTTATTCTGAAAGCTGTGATGTTGCAGCTCTGTAAAGACCGTGCTACAACGGAAATAACCATTACAATAACCATGNTTTTATTCTGAAAGCTGTGATGTTGCAGCTCTGTAAAGACCGTGCTACAACGGAAATAACCATTACAATAACCATGCCCATACAAATAGCCATTGCCTTTATAAAAATACTGTGCTACAACTGAACCGACAAAACCGGATGTTTTTTTTTTCTTTGCCAATAGGTTTTCACTACCAGGTTGGGACTTTTTACGAATATTTATTTGAATTTTCACTCGCGTAAGTTGGCCAGTTGTTATACATATTTTAACGTATTTTTTGTATGTATACACCTCGTTAATAAACACTCGTGATGAATACAGCTGTTGCAATTATCTTTTTCTCAAAGCACGTGATAAACAAACGAATAAGCACACTAAACGCAAAATAATTATTCGGGTCGAATATATATTTAGCTACGTGACCGAATATGTACAGTTATGAAAGTGATTTTGATGTGTGCAGTAATGATAATGGATTCTGATTGGATATGCATAGGTTCCTGCACAAGAAAGTTGAAAATTTGCAATAATGCTATGCAGCTATGCGTTGGCAATGTTAACAGGCAGGGACACCAGAATTTCGCGAAAATATTTAACTGGTCGTGAAATCGTTTCGCAAAAATCGGGTGGCCCTAGTTATAGTTCTTGTAATGCGTAGTTGTAGAAAGCACCATTATACAGTGGGTATTTAAAAATGACTGTTGTTGGTATGGTTATGGTTATGTTGATGGTAGCACGGCTTTAACGCGCAGAGTGGATCTGTGATCCGTTCTTGGATCATCTACGCATGCGCGCGACGAAATTACGGCACCTCCTATGGGATTCCTAACATAGAGACGAGAGCGCACATCACGGTGTGCTCGCTTCTATTTTCCCTGCGGACAAAGTTCCGCCGTTCACCACTAGAAAGCAGCACTGACTGACGAAGCGGGTTTGCGCATCGACAGCTTTCCACTAGAGGTCAGCGTATGTGAAGACATGCTCCGGCTGATAACAAGCGTATCTGTGTCAGTGAGTGAGTGTAGAGATTTGGGCGGCTCTTAACATCGAGTTTTTGAGAGCCGATGAGGTTGAAGCGACGTGAGTACGGAGCAGCGCCGGAATGAAAATATGGGGGAAACTGGATATCCCCGAGAAAACCCACCGACCAGCGGCATCGTGCGGCACGATTCCCACATGCAAAAATCCGGGAGTGACCCCGCCAGGAATCGAGCCCGGTTCGCCCAGGTGGTATATGAGTAGTCTAACTACTACAGCACCGCTATCCTAAGCGTATTTGATACAGCTAACTACCTGCGGAGACAAAATATGACAAGTCCGTGCTTATAACACTTAAATGGCGAGAAGCAACATATTACATTAGAAAATTTTGTTGCTGTAAATATGGAAAAATATAGAACACCTATGCGAATTTTTATTATTCCGCTGGACTATGTATAAAGAATGATTCTTAAAAAAATCCCTGAAGAACCCACTAGTGTAATTATGTACTGGCTCGAATAGGAGGAGAGGTGAGTTAATTTTTTTTTCAAACCATTATAATGAGTTCCATTAAAAATGTTTAGTAAACTGAAAACTCCCGAAAAAAAGTAAATATAAAATTTGTAACCCAGGCTTAATTGCACTTGGAAATTAATATAGTAACAATAACAAGACAAAAAGTGTGTATTCAGAAATTCGTTCAAGAATAGTCACAGTAGTGTGTTTTTTTTCCCCCCTGGAACCCAATACATACAATGAATACCTGCTTCACCGAATAATTTAAGTTACATGGTGTGCTATAAATGTACCACAAAAATTACTTACGATAATTATTTTATTACAGAACATATTCACTTATTACCTGCTTCACTTACCGTGGGCTAGATCATGGATTCCGCAGGTGCGTCCTCACGGAGTTATATATTTGTTTTGACAGAAACACTACTGCGAGATTCATTTACTCGGCTGTGAGAGTTTAAAAAATGTTTAATAATATACTGTAATTTTATTTGCGTGCATTTTTTTACGTGTCACCTTGGTGTCGCAACCTTGAGCACCCATACGTACTATCGTTATGACACAAGGATGGCACATCAATGGAAGGTGGGATCTACATTCCTACGTAGACTAGAGTTTACTACTCAAAGCAGAAAAATATGGGCGTGATCCTGTTTTACTTATTACATAAAACGTATAAAAATAAGTATTTGTACACTCATGGTGTAGCTCAAATTTTTACCAATCACAACATTATAGTAATAAATGTATATATTATCCATGGGTGATTATTGAGGAAGTAAATAACTAAATAGTTATTTCTTTAGAACAATGGTTTTATTAAACTTTTTCTTTTGACATAACAACATATATATACACATNAATAATGTAAAGGGTTTTTTTTTTTTTTTTTTTTTTTTTTTTTTTTTTTTTTTGGTTATATTATATGACCATCACTATATCGTCGGATACCCGAGATAGCTTCATTTAAAAATTTACATTACTTACAATTTGCGTTTAATACATTCTTTTAACTTATATTTTAAGTTAAAAAAATAATAGTCTAAAAACTGACACAAACATCAACTGACGTCGCGTCAGAATACAGAGAGTTCGGAGCACTCCCAAGCACATGCAGCACGCAAAAAATAATATAGATGTTGCCTGATTGCAGAAACTGAAATTCAGACGTTACTGCGGTGACGGCCGAAAGAAGTTGAATCTAGGTCAAAACGACCATGGCATGATTTGGAGTGCGGCTCGCATCACAAGAAGGATGAAAATGTTAACCACAGTACTAAGCCATACCAGGAAACCGCCAAAACTGCGGATAAAAACTATTTCATCTCAAGATGATGAAAGATTCCATAATATAATAAAGTAAGTTTACTACATACTGTATGGCGAGAAAACGAAGAAGGGAGTTAGTTACCTGAGCGGAAACCTATATATACCAAGGTATGCTCCGGACTTTGTCGTGTAATGCCTTTTGAGTAAAAGCCTCGCTGACCCCTTCACGAGCGCCTACCAGTTGACACGTGTCACGAGGCACGTGGACAGCCAGAACGGATCGCAGTTACACGTGTCAAGGTTGTGCCGAGTAAGAGCTGGCATATTGCCGGAGCACCCGGAAAGTGCTACGTACATACTTAGGAAAGCGGGAGAAATCGCAGAGCCAAGCAAGAGCACCTCTAGCTTCACGCCTGAGAAAACGGCTGACCAATTGAAAGTGGGGGCCACGAATACTCCTCACCCCTACCACCCTTGTAGCCAAACCTCGGAAAAATAACCTTTGATGGTAAATTTAAGGGGCAGATCACCATTTCTCCCGCCCCCGAACCTTCACGAACCATGGCACGTGGCTGAATGGCTTTGTACTGAAGGCAACCACTTCCCCCNTACTCCTCACCCCTACCACCCTTGTAGCCAAACCTCGGAAAAATAACCTTTGATGGTAAATTTAAGGGGCAGATCAACATTTCTCCCTCCCCCGAACCTTCACGAACCATGGCACGTGGCTGAATGGCTTTGTACTGAAGGCAACCACTTCCCCCCTTCCCGCAATAAGAGAGACACGTGCAGAGACTTAGGGAGGGAGGCTGGAGAGCATATAAGCCAATATTCACGAGAAGAGGGATTAAGTTCATTATCACCGCGCCGAGGGAAGAGTTGCATCAAGGAATCGCGAGAGGAAGTGAGAACGAGCCCAGAACAGCAGTCCAGTGAGACGACACCAAATGCGGGCCTTTTCCAAGGCCGCCCACATTGACGGAGCTCATTCCCAGCTGACATCATACCAGCACCAACAGCAGAGTAGTTAAGTATCAAGTCACTGCCCAGAGAAGCCCCCCTCCTCCACGAAGTCGCCCCAGTTAATACGAGTAACCAAATTACAGTACCACACCTCGAAAGTGTTGCTGTATGTTGTTTTTGTTCAAAATCGAGACAATATAATTATCCAGTTAAGTGAAACACCAAAAGACTACCTTATCGAAATACCCTCAACATTCTAAGCACCTTATAGTCTATGCCTGGAGGAATTATCTACGACCCTATAAACCACCTATATTCCACAGGTGGGGAATAGCGTCAACTTCATGGTCTCGCGCGAATAATCTATAAATAAATCGAAAGTCGAGAAAGACATAATTCACAAATGAATTTTCTAATTTTGATAATTGTAAATTAAGAATTTATACAAAGATATGCACATAAATAATTAATAAACATAAAGGAAATGTTTTTTTAACAAGATACACCTAATAAAATAACAAATAAATATTTAAACATTACAACATTTTCAGATGATAAAGTTTGTTTTTACAACTTCAAAGAGAATAAACATAAATATTAAGCAGGACTAGAGCATGTTCCAATAAAAAAAAATTGTGGCAAAATACCAAATAAATAAGAAAGTCATTTACATAATTACATAGACACGAAACAAGTGCCAACACAACTAGCACAATTTATACACACAAAATATTTAACCTGATGTACAAGACGAATTCATTATTACAGAATTATTTTCTAATTACAGTGCCAGTTTTCAACTCGATGGAAGCGACATAATTGTATCCGCATTGTGTATATGTTGTTCATGTTGTATGCGAAAGTAGTTAAAAATTACATAACTTAAATAATAATATTTGCATATTTTAGGCAAATGGACTAATCGTCGGTATTTATTTGGAAATGGAATGGGAAATTCTGTGGGGAAAAATAATTTTCAATACAGTCGTGCGAATGTAAATTTCTAATCAACTCTTCGCTTAAAGAGACTTTAGTGAACAGCCGTTATCTTATATCGGCTGCTGCCACTCTTTCTTTTTGGCGATAGTTCTAACATTCGACTTTTCAAAGTATAATCTTTTTACGGTAAATGAAGCATTTTTGTAACGAATCTTTGAAAAAAAAAATTTCCTATACACTACCTTACACAGTGACATGCAGGCTCCCAGTTAAGTTTTAAGCGGTTTACGTAAAACTGCTCTAAGTCTTGATGTTCTACTGCGAGTGTAATGTTTACATTCATGGTAAATAATGTTGGTGTGTCTTTTTATTTATGCACTTTAGAGTACGAACTGAGGTATGAGTAACATGCTTAGATTGCTAGCAATTTCACGTTTTCACTTTACTGAAACATGAATAAAGTCTTTAGGCCCATGTAAAAGTAAATTTTACGTATGACACCAGGATACAAAATGAAGAGAGAAGTTTATTTAGAGCAGCATTTTCAAAAGTTCTCTCTTTTCCATGAACAGCCTGTAGTACAGTGTGGGTTGTTTATTCTCTCTCCTGGCAACGTGTGCTGGCAGAGGCTGGGCCTGGCCACAACACCACCTTCTCCCAGATCCAATTCCCAATGGGGTATACTGCAAGCACTACTTTAAATCCTAAAACCATTTTCTATGGGTCCTGCAGATTTTCTTAGGCTATCGATTTCCCCGAGAAATTATTGCCAAAAGTCGAGTTATCCTGTAATTCTTAACTCAAAAACTTCATCCTCCCTCGAGGGAAGTCAGTTGTATTTAATTATTCCAAGCAATCTTGGAAAGTTTCTACCAAATCTGATGTTCTCATATCATCCCTCAATAATGCCATAACATTTCTATTGGCACCTTCATCATCCAAATCACACTTCCGTTTACTTCTTATTTTTGTCATAGCGGTGTGATATTTGTATATTTAGTCTTAGTTGGGATTTGTTTGTCACCATAAGGTAAGTCTTTCAGCTACGCAACAGAGGTCATCATATATGGGTTGCCTTGGTCCAGGACACCCTGCACATGCCAGCTCTGGCCGATCTCCAGCCAACAGTGGGGATTCCAATACACAATTGCGCGTTCCTTGTGACCCCAACCAACCTCAACCAGAACGTAGCCCTCTCATCTCCGCCAAGTCACCCGTCCTAGTCCTTATGTCAGGCACGTGCGTCCATAAAGAAGCACCCTGCTGTTGCCGTAAATCACATGTCCGGCATCTCTTCCGACGCGTAATCCTAACTTGGTTTAGCGTGTTGGTATTCTATCCTCCTGCACNTTCGCTTAAAGAGACTTTAGTGAACAGCCGTTATCTTATATCGGCTGCTGCCACTCTTTCTTTTTGGCGATAGTTCTAACATTCGACTTTTCAAAGTATAATCTTTTTACGGAAAATGAAGTATTTTTGTAACGAATCTTTGAAAAAAAAATTTCCTATACACTACCTTACACAGTGACATGCAGGCTCCCAGTTAAGTTTTAAGCGGTTTACGTAAAACTGCTCTAAGTCTTGATGTTCTACTGCGAGTGTAATGTTTACATTCATGGTAAATAATGTTGGTGTGTCTTTTTATTTATGCGCTTTAGAGTACGAACTGAGGTATGAGTAACATGCTTAGATTGCTAGCAATTTCACGTTTTCACTTTACTGAAACATGAATAAAGCCTTTAGGCCCATGTAAAAGTAAATTTTACGTATGACACCAGGATACAAAATGAAGAGAGAAGTTTATTTAGAGCAGCATTTTCAAAAGTTCTCTCTTTTCCATGAACAGCCTGTAGTACAGTGTTGGTTGTTTGTTCTCTCTCCTGGCAACGTGTGCTGGCAGAGGCTGGGCCTGGCCACAACACCACCTTCTCCCAGATCCAATTCCCAATGGGGTATACTGCAAGCACTACTTTAAATCCTAAAACCATTTTCTATGGGTCCTGCAGATTTTCTTAGGCTATCGATTTCCCCGAGAAATTATTGCCAAAAGTCGAGTTATCCTGTAATTCTTAACTCAAAAACTTCATCCTCCCTCGAGGGAAGTCAGTTGTATTTAATTATTCCAAGCAATCTTNCTTAACTCAAAAACTTCATCCTCCCTCGAGGGAAGTCAGTTGTATTTAATTATTCCAAGCAATCTTGGAAAGTTTCTACCAAATCTGATGTTCTCATATCATCCCTCAATAATGCCATAACATTTCTATTGGCACCTTCATCATCCAANTTTCTACCAAATCTGATGTTCTCATATCATCCCTCAATAATGCCATAACATTTCTATTGGCACCTTCATCATCCAAGTCACACTTCCGTTTACTTCTTATTTTTGTCATAGCGGTGTGATATTTGTATATTTAGTCTTAGTTGGGATTTGTTTGTCACCATAAGGTAAGTCTTTCAGCTAGGCAACAGAGGTCATCATATACGGGTTGCCTTGGTCCAGGACACCCTGCACATCCCAGCTCTGGCCGATCTCCAGCCAACAGTGGGGATTCCAGTACACAATTGCGCGTTCCTTGTGACCCCAACCAACCTCAACCAGAACGTAGCCCTCTCATCTCCGCCAAGTCACCCGTCCTAGTCCTTATGTCAGGCACGTGCGTCCATAAAGAAGCACCCTGCTGTTGCCGTCAATCACATGTCCGGCATCTCTTCCGACGCGTAATCCTAACTTGGTTTAGCGTGTTGGTATTCTATCCTCCTGCACTNAATCACACTTCCGTTTACTTCTTATTTTTGTCATAGCGGTGTGATATTTGTATATTTAGTCTTAGTTGGGATTTGTTTGTCACCATAAGGTAAGTCTTTCAGCTACGCAACAGAGGTCATCATATATGGGTTGCCTTGGTCCAGGACACCCTGCACATGCCAGCTCTGGCCGATCTCCAGCCAACAGTGGGGATTCCAATACACAATTGCGCGTTCCTTGTGACCCCAACCAACCTCAACCAGAACGTAGCCCTCTCATCTCCGCCAAGTCACCCGTCCTAGTCCTTATGTCAGGCACGTGCGTCCATAAAGAAGCACCCTGCTGTTGCCGTAAATCACATGTCCGGCATCTCTTCCGACGCGTAATCCTAACTTGGTTTAGCGTGTTGGTATTCTATCCTCCTGCACTTAATCCCTTAAGGATTCGCAGGAGGAATTAACATTCGAGATCTAAAACGCAACAGTGCGCACAGCAGTTCATCATCATTTATTTCCTAGACATTCTAATTGCCACTTATTTTCACATTTCCATTGCATTGTTTCTTCTGTATCGTACCTGCCAGGCATATTGCATTCCGTATTAGTATTTCCATCACCAGACTTTTATAATCGGTTGCAACTGAATGCAGTCCGTTAGAACGGGGCACGCCCTTTCCAATCGCGGTGGGTTGGTGTGGATGCCACCTCACCTGTCAACAGCAATGCACAGGGTTAAACCTGTACGAGCCACCTTGATGGGACCGAGGCCTGTCCAACCTTGCAAACATCTCTTCTGACAGAGTTCGCAGTTGTGTTATCGTAATGCATGGTCTCCCGGCAGATCAAGATGGCGTCACTGGTAGTGATGGTGGTGCTGCTGGCAACGCTCGCGCTGGAACAAAGATGGCTGCACGAGGCGGAGGCGTCCCCAACCACGACGCGCAAGGTGGTTACGGAGTCCTGGGTGAAGCAGCGNGGCAACGCTCACGCTGGAACAAAGATGGCTGCACGAGGCGGAGGCGTCCCCAACCACGACGCGCAAGGTGGTTACGGAGTCCTGGGTGAAGCAGCGACTGGACCACTTCAACCCGGCCGACACCCGCACCTGGAACCAGGTCGGCGCTACAGATACTGCATTTGCACTGTACATTATACCATGTAAAATAAAAAATTANTCCGCACCTGGAACCAGGTCGGCGCTACAGATACTGCATTTGCACTGTACATTATACCATGTAAAATAAAAAATTACTCACAAAAAGGTTACGAATATACATACAGAATGCATAAAAGGTATGGAAATGCATAAAGTAATCATATCCGTTAGACTTTCCCAATGGTACCTATATAAAGCCAAAATGTGACCTTCCAAATTTTCTTACAAAAATTTTTTTTTATCACAGACAAATAAATACGAAAGAGCAACAGATTTAACTTAATGGTGTCTCTGACTAGGAAGGGTGTCTCTTTCACCACTACATCTTGTACCATGTGTGGCCCCCATGTGCATTGTGCAGGTCCTTAACACGCCGTGACATGCTTGTAATCAATGTGTTGGTTCCATCTACTGACGAAGGTCCCATGCCATCTGGGCAGGACTTGTGAGAACTGGAAGTGTTTCTGGAGGTTGGAGACGGTTATAAACTGCGATTTTCAGCTTGTTCCGGGCATATTCAATGTGTTAGTGCGCTCTCTGTTGATCACAAAAGAACTACACAACTCCTACCACCCAAACTGCAATATATCACAATATTCAAAACATTTTGCGAGGTGTATATATATCATCATTCCGAAACTGTTCTTCTTTAGAGAGATCGGTGAAGGCAAGAGTAAAGGGGTTAACAAAAAAAACTTAAGCACTAAGAATTATGCAGTATAACATAGAAAGTTTTCAGTTGCTTTGCCCCGAATCTAAGTATACACAATGAAGGTGAAAATTGTTACTGCTTAGGTTTCAAATTTAAAAAAGTTGGAAACTATGAATATCAATTCCCAAGTCTTTAAGTTTAGCCAATGACAGAAGAGCTCGCCTTTTAATGAATGCATATTTCAATCTTGATTTCGAATAACGAATATTCGTGTTTTATTTCTGTTGGCCTGCCTCTTAAAACGATTGTCAACTACAAGAATACTATTGAAAAACTGCTTCATCTTTTGATATCAAATAAAACATTGTAAAATGCTTTCCTCAGGATTGAACTAACGCAATACGATCGTTATGGTTTCAATAAATATCATCGGTTGACGAAAGTCGGTCCTATCTTAAAANGATTGAACTAACGCAATACGATCGTTATGGTTTCAATAAATATCATCGGTTGACGAAAGTCGGTCCTATCTTAAAAGTTTTGAGGTACAAGAAATAGTCAATAAACCTTTGCGCGTAAATCATGTGGTCATATTGAAAATATCTTAAATATCCCGTAATAGAAGTTTTATGACTTCTGCGCCATATGTGTCCTCAACTTATTCTTCCATTAATTATACCTCGTGGTTCTTTCGCAGAGATACTTCCGCAACGACGAGTACTACCGAGATGGTGGGCCTGTGTTCATATTCGTGGGCGGCGAGGAGCCAACGAAGACCTCCTGGCTGGAGGACAGCCACATGATGTCGCTGGCGAAGACATACGGCGCCGCTGCCTTCTTTCTGGAGCACCGCTTCTACGGCAGCAGTCGCCCGACTGAGTGAGCCCTGCTTCTCTCTGGTGGCCTTTCCTCTGATTCGTGTTCGTCGAGCACAACGTCATACGTGACATCACAGTTGGGGACTTTAGGAAACCTTTGTTATGTGTCTGTCAGGCACATCCAGGACCATCGTCCTTGAAGCGACCCTCCTCGCCTGTGTGAACGAAGATCAAAGAGGTCAACCCGGTAGCCGGTGTACAGAATGTGTAGGTAGGGACAGTGTTAACTGCTAGCCATTCAGGAGAGTAGTTTCCAAGAAATGAAGGGCTTTTCGGCAACGGTACTTCAGACAAGCCGACCAAGATGTTCCTCCGCTTTTGAACGGCCTTTCCAGTGGTGTGTGTTTGTGCGAGCATCGAGTATGATGATGTCATGTGCTTGTGAGTATTCTGAGACGATGTCCATCTTCTCACGATCCGGCCTTCTTCACAACACCCCGAAACAGTCCGCCCATTGTCGTAGTGGATCAACATTTGTTCGCATACCATTGTCCGAAATAAAGAGTTGTGAGAATGCCCTGCCTTTCTTGGAAACAACTCTCTGCTCCCACCCCTTCTCCCCCCACCAGCAGGGCACCTGTTACACTATCCAACCCCTCTCACTCTGAAAATCAGTTAATGGGTTGACCTCTTTGATGTACACACACACACACAGGAAAGGATAATCGCCTGAAGAAGGATCGCCCTGGAGATGCCTAACAGACACTAACAAGGGANAATCAGTTAATGGGTAGACCTCTTTGATGTACACACACACACAGGAAAGGATAATCGCCTGAAGAAGGATCGCCCTGGAGATGCCTAACAGACACTAACAAGGGATTTCCACAACCAGCTGTTTGGTAAACAGCTCAACTGTGACGTCGCTATGACACTGTGCTCGCTGAACAAGAGACAGTGGAAAGGTGGCTTAAACTCCAAGGCTTTCGATCATTCATTCTTTAGTGTTGGAGGAAAAACTGGAGCTTTGTCTTGTTTGAATGCATCGATTGTCACTGACACCAAACTGAGAATAATCAGCACTATCGCCCCCTCAACCGTGAGGCTATCGACTATTCGCACTCTACATTTGGGACAACACTGCGGATGTACCTTGTATGGATATAACGATAGGCATTTAAAACCACAGTAAGCAAAATCAGCAGAGAAATTACAACAAATAAACCCTTAATTGGATTCCAGTGTAGCCACTACTAGATTTCAGTATTATCAAATATTTTTATTATATTACTATAGTTGTAATTCTTTCAGGCACAATCAAAATATTCTTGAAGTTGTTTCTTAGAAGGGATAGAGTTCTATATAGTGTTAACAGATCACTATGCTCTAAAAACTAGACACATTATTTATAAAAGTTGATCATAAAATTATAATTTCAGAATATTATTATTTCCATTACTATGTCAAACAAACCAGACTTCCATAAGAACCTGATAAAGAATTAAATAATCAAATTATTGGTAGTGGGTTTCACTGGTCGTAGCAAATTGTATTTAGCTCGTGTCGGAATGAATTTTTCATAAACTGTGTAAGGTTTCTTCTGTTGTGAGGTTTCCCTGGATAGCTTCGTGCAAATGTAAGTCTATCTCTTATTGACCAACTACTGTACATTGAGGTTGTTGGCATGATCAACCACACTGGTGAGTGAATATAAATTAGGATTATTTTACACTGCAGTCAGTTATAAGTGCTCGGCTCTTCAGTAGAACATAATTGTACAAATGGTTATCAAAACTTTCCTTTGTAAAACTAGAAGAAAAATTTGCATTTATACGACAAACCATGTATCAGTGTATGATTCATACAGTGGTACCTTTAGGAATTTTGGCAGTGTCGATCAAAATAATTAGTCGAACTATGCCTTCGCAGTCGTAAACTCACCAAAGGGAATTTCACATTCTTGACGCGGTCCTTTCAGGGCACTTCAGATTGTATATTACCCAATTGTGGCAGGTCATAGACGACTATCTTGATAAGTAAAATCCTTATCAGTAAAATTCTCCGACACATTTTTAATACAAAAGTTTTACTGTAGCAACACACTAATGCAAACATAACAAGTTCACAAGCAAATGTGGATACAAAATTTTATCACTAGTTCAAAAATTAACACTTTTCACTTTTATCTTTATACTGTGGTATTTTTAATATGCGTTTATTTCACATAGGCTTTACTTTGCTATTTGCTTGGACAATGGACTAGATGGAACCCTCCTTACTGATGTAGCTGTTTTGTGTTTAAAATCTTTTGAAAATCATTTTTATGTGCGTTGAAGTGTAACGTATTTTTTTTGTTTTGATGGAAGTGTGCAGTTATTAAAATTACATTGATGATGAAAATACCAAACGTATGGAAAATCAGCTTACAAGAATTTTTTTACATAATTCCGAGAGTTTCACCTTTAAAGGTTATCCCACATAAATGTCAAATCATTATTTAATCACTAAGATATATTTTACCTGTAAAGGTTAAGTCATGGGAATGCCATAAAGCATTTTCTTTGATATCTGACTCTAGGCTCACCTGCCATTACGGTTTAACTAATAGCTATTTTTAACTAACCTCATCTTTAAATACTATATTTTATGCATCATATGATCCTAAAAAGGTTTACGATATAATGATAGTAAATCCGCCGTTAAATGATATGACCAGCAAACATCTATAACCAGCAAAATAAACCAGTAAATCTTTTCTATTATACTCGTAGACTTCGAGGTTTCTTGTGAGATATTTTCGCAGAAAACAGAAACACTTGCTCTCCACAGGGACCTCAGTAGCATCTCTATCATCTGGAGAAGAAGCCAAACTGGCAATTTTTTGCACCCACCCTCCAGAATGAACACCGAGTCAATTTACAAAATTTTCGCTGCCAAATTTAACTATGGATTTTAGTAGATCTAAATGGGGTCTCTAGTGCTAGGAAATAACAGAGATCGGATCTCAAGCTAGCCGCTGTCTTGTCTTCGCTATCAAGAAATTAACGTTGATATTCATTCACCATCTTAGTTCTGGGTAGTATTACTGAGCCAGAAAATTCAAGAAAGCCTATCAATTTTTTGAAAGTTCCAGTCACCATGCAGAATTGTTCGCCTTTATTATTCTGTTTGAGCATCCACAATGCTGGATTTCATTATTTAAATTTTTACCTTCAGATAGACTTCCCCTATCTTGGCTTTCCTTGTATCATACCTATGTATTCGTTTTTATTTTAAGTTATACATAAACAACTTAATTTTGACCATAATATTAATAAAAATTGTTTTTATATAATTCTTTTCTAGGAGTATTAATCCTTAAATCAATATCTTCGTGTCGCTTAAATGAATCCAAACATACTGTGTCTGACTGCTGCTTACTTCGGTTACTAGAGCTTCACTTTGTTGGGGAAAAAAAAATTGCTACTGAAAAACATGTCAGTGACTGTAATTTCCATAACGACCGATCCAGGATAACGGCCGGATGCTGCTCCAATACCTTACCCCTGGTGCCGAAACTCTTGTTTGCATCTACTAATATCCAGTCTGATGTAGCAGCATAACCTGCGTGCCATGACTTACTTGAGGATGTGTGGTGGTGGTGGTGGTTTCAGAGACGTGAGCACGCAGAGCCTGGCGTACCTGACGGCGGAGCAGGCGCTCGCAGACCTGGCGGACTTCGTGGTGGGGGTCCGCGGCAAGTCCGGCGCCAAGGTGGTGCTGTTTGGCCGCTCGTACGCCGGCAACCTGGCCGCGTGGGCGCGGCTCAAGTACCCGCATCTCGTGGCTGGCACCGTCGCCAGCAGCGCCCCGGTGCTTGCCAAGGCCAACTTCTACGGTAAGCCGTGTGACGACTACTACTATTTCTGTTTAAATAATCGCTTTCTTAAACTCCTGTTCGGGTCTCTGTTCCATGAACAACTCCTCCAGCTGGATGCTGGTGACAGCTAGCAGGCGACTCTAGATCAAGCTGCGAATAGTACAGTCAAATAAGGTGGAAAAAAGGGGTAAACCTCGGAATGAAAGTTAGAAAGCTGAAAATTTGCATACACCTTTTTTTTTTCTTTTTTTTTTTNTTTTTTTTTTTTTTTTTTTTTTTTTTGACATTCTAAAAATTAGCTCAAAAGTCTCATTGAATATCGTGTCCACCCGTCAAGATATTCAAGGTCAAAGGTCGCGAAAATCTTTTTTTTTTTTACATATCTTCTTTCCTATGCTTCAAATGATGTTTGAAGTTATTACAAAACTTGTAGAGCATAACATTCTCTACAAATTTAGTCTTAAGTGATACTTTATATGATTAACTGTTCTCGAGATAGAGCCCGAAGAGTGGGAAGCACCTATCCGTATATTGGATAACGTTATGTCAACTGTGGAATTCAATGCATTGTACAGTTTATAAAATAAGTAATTTATAAAAATTTATAAAAATATTATTATTATTGGGGAACTTACATTATTTACTTAGTTATAAATAATATTTATAAATATTATTCATTAGTAAGACATCTGTTTTATAATATTTAGTTAATTTATATTAATAATAAGTAGGAAAGAGATTAAGTATTTCTTTTTCGAAGAGTGTAAATGCTTGGATATACCTAGCTATATTATTTCCCGAAACGGGGCTCCTAACACGACCAATCCTATTTATATAATAGTAATTTCGGGCAGATGCTCAATTGTTAAGACTGGTGCAGCAGATCGACAGCATATCTATCGTGTCTACTACCAGATCCAAACTTGGTTAGGGAAAGAATTAGAACCCGAGGAATGTGGGTGTATATTGCAAAACGAAATCCTGGAACCCACAACAACACGACGAGGATGATGATAACGAACTGGAAAATTCAATTTGGGCTACCAGAAGAAGACGATGACGAACAAGAGGAATATTAAGCTGCATGCTTGCTATTGTTAATCAGAGTAACAAAAACAAATCCGCCTTACATTTCAACTTAAATAAATTGTAATTGATTTACGATAAACTTACGATAAATAAATATGTGATTACAATGTATTTAAACTATTTCATTTCAATATCTTATTATTAATATAAATTAACTAAATATTATCAAACTGATGTCATATTTATGAATCATATTTATAAATATTAGTTATAAATAAGTAAATAAATTACGTTTTTCTATAATAATAATATTTTCAGTAAATAATTAATGTTATAAACTGTACTATGCATTGGATTCCACTGTTGACATAAAGTTATCCTATATACGGATAGGCGCTTCCCACTCTTCGCTATCTATCTCGAGAACGGTTTATTATATAACATATCACCTAAAACCAAATTTGTAGAGAATTGTACGCTCTACATGTTTTGTAATAACTTCAATTATCATTTGAAGCATAGGAAACAAGATATGTACAAAAAACCGATTTTCACGACCTTTAACCTTGAATATCTTGACAAGCGGGCACGAGATTCTATGAGACTTTTGAGCTAACCTTTAGAATGTCAAAACAGAGATGTGTGCAAATTCTCAGGTTTTTAACTTTCATTCTGAGGTTGAATCTCTATTTGACTGGACTCGAAGTCCAGTCGCGAGGGAGGAATGCGAGAGAAGGGTCGCGCGGATAGTTAAGTAGTTGTGACATGTCACCTTGTACACTGTGTAAACAAGGAATTTGAAACACGAATACCGGCATGGAGGAGGACCAACACTAGCTCTGAGAAGAATCTATTCATGAGAAAATTAACTGTGAACTGGCTCTGCCAGGCTCGTGTTTCAAATCTCGTATTTACTCAGCGAACAAGGCAACACGCCGCAACTGGCCAGCCTCGCGACACTTCTCTGGCATTTATCCCTCGCGACTGTACTTCCCCAGTTCCCTGGCTTGACGTAGAGTCTCCTTGCCAGGTGTAACAGCACCCAGATGGAGGAGCTGTTCACGGAACTCAGGGCCGAACAACTCCAAACACATGTTTGGTTCATCTAGACACCGACAATTTGTTTTACGCAGACGATCGCCAGCCATGCGGCCATTATTTATGCAAATTCCTCCCATGGGCGCGGGATCTGGGTATGCCCGATCGCCGCGGGTAATCTCTGGCTAACACGACACTTGGTGGCACACGAGACATTTGTGTGGCACTATTGCGTGCCTTTGATATCCTCTCATATTGTTTTGAGACTCTCGCATTCAGACACACATACGTGACTGTGTCAGTGGACCAACCACCAAAGAGTAACTTCATCGCACATCGGCCAACAGTTTGAGGGTGTTTTTCAACCTGACGAGACCAGCACGAGCCAATTCGCAGTTCTGTGGGTCCTCCGGCATGCATGTCAGCAACTAAGCTGGGTAGGAGCGTGGGATGCATTTCAGGTCATCCCCTATTCTCATTAGGTCGGTTTTATTGTGTTTACAATAACGCATGAATTGTGGCTGCGCCGGGTTATCTGGTGCCATAACCGTAATATACTCATTTTCATGCCCAGGAGAGTGCAGATGAATAAGGCACAGCAAACCAATAAATCAGAGAGAGGAAAAAGATCCGCGTAACAGTCGCGGGGGTTAAAAATGTGTATACCTCTAAATAATAGAGGTAGGTGTAAAGCAGAGTTATTGCTAGTTGGCAAAGATATAGACTTTTGTGAGCTAAATACAATGTGTCGATCCACTACTAAGATGTAGCCATGGCTGCATCGTGGTTAAATGGAATTCGTGGTGGAGAACACACCTGAACCACCCGCCCTACAGATGTCAGCGATCTCTCTGAAACGCAGAAAAATAGATGACTATTCCAAAATAAAATATAGAAAAATTTAGAAAAGCTTTCCAGCTGTTTTTTATTTGGCGAGTGTTTGAGACAAAAATGTTATCTACGATACCAGATACCTCTACAGTGTTTGGCGTAGAAGAGAGAACACAGCAGTAGTTAATNTTACAAAAATAGAAATAAATGTATTAGGTGGTTGGTCGCTAGCTGTCCACTCTTGGGGTGTCCAGTTCGAACCCAGGTCCCAGTAAACGGAATTATTTCTGACGAGAAGTTTCACATCGAGAAGGTGGTTGACACAGCTGTAGTTCAGGTGTTTTCTCGCAGTACTGTTCTTTCCTTCCCTGTTCTTATTCGACTGCCTCGCCGCCCCCACTTCATGCCCCACCGCACCTATTGTTCGGGCTGGGTGAAACGACAAGCTTGTCAGTTCGAGTATGACAGCCGGCTGCAACTAGTGCCAGCCTCTTTTCTTAGATGTTGTTGAACCTGCTATTAGGCTGGAACAGCGTGAGGCTTATATTAGTAACGTCTCCGCTTCACAGCAGAAAACTAATCGAAGCGATAGTAGTCTTAAAGGGTAAACTTACGTAAACCTACATCTAATAACTATACAAACATACGAGAAACGTCCAGAAGGTTCGTTGGCTGAGACCACTATTCTGAGCCCGAGTCAGTAGGTTTGCCAAGAGTTTCCTTTGCGAAATGACGACCTTAACACACTATACCTCTTCCCAGGGGTACATTAAATCCTCACACACACGTCTCAGACCATGTTATGAGAGTCCATCTAAAATAGTGGATATGACAGCTTTCACTTCCTGGTTCGTGCTGGACTTCCTTTAAGTGTCGGAAAAGCCCAGAAATCGTAGGTACAATGTTTGGGCTGTATGGAAGATGGTCGAGCGGCTTCCCACTAATATTCTTCAAAGCTTCCACAGCCTACACATATGGTGGCCTAGTGTTATCTTGAAGATAATATAATTCTACATGAAAGAGTTCAGGTTTTCTTTGCGAAATGCACTCATCATATGAACTTGTAAAACATTAGTGATACTTTATCAGGTTATTAACGTTAAATCCTTCTTATCGGACATTGCAGTTTAACTTTTATAANCTGGACTTCCTTTAAGTGTCGGAAAAGCCCAGAAATCGTAGGTACAATGTTTGGGCTGTATGGAAGATGGTCGAGCAGCTTCCCACTAATATTCTTCAAAGCTTCCACAGCCTACACATATGGTGGCCTAGTGTTATCTTGAAGATAATATCATTCTACATGAAAGAGTTCAGGTTTTCTTTGCGAAATGCACTCATCATATGAACTTGCAAAACATTAGTGATACTTTATCAGGTTATTAACGTTAAATCCTTCTTATCGGACATTGCAGTTTAACTTTTATAACATGAAAAAAATGATAATTACGCATTGACTTAACTCAAATAAACAAAGCACCACACATGCTATCTTCATGGGCGGCGCAGTCATCGACGCAGTGTTGCCAATCCGCGAACTTCCAGAACAGCCCTCGTATACACAGTTTGGGGCAGGGATTATTTTTTTCAAAGTTGAGTTCATAAGATACTACTTAACGNGATACTATTTAACAGCGAAAATCCTAAGGAAGTATCGTCGAGAGCAAATCACTCGAATTCTCCACGTGTCGGTTTTGTTTACAATGTAGTTCAGCTATACCCCGTCGAAAATAAACATAATCTGTCCACCTATCTTCTATATCACATGTAGGCAGGCCGTCGATATGAAGTTGCAAATGTGTGGATGGTTACGACTATCCTGTAGAGGTCCTCGTGGCTTTGCTGGCTGGTTCGTCTCGCTAATGTAGCGTAGTTGTCGGATTTGCAGTGATTTGGGCTTCAATCCCCAGCATGACTCAGAAATTACTGAACAATGAGTCATATGTTACGTGGTTCCGAGTTCACTATAATAAAGAGCTACCAAAAGCACTTATCTTCGGTGAAGTTATCGTGACATAAAACCTGTATGTTGACTTCTTATTCACTAAAAATTCATGGGAGGAAAGACAACAGTAACAGCAACCGAATTTCTCATTCATCGTCCCAAAATTTTCTGTTTTTTTTTTTATTTTATTTTAGTTCTACTTGTTATGAGAACAATACTAATATTTCTGAAAGTGTTCCATTAAAGGCGTTTTCTGTTTTGTAATAGAGTGCCCTACTGTAGAAAATGTATGTATATTTGCAGACACGGTCACAGACAGAGCCATAATATATTATAAGTTGGTATTACGTTCAAGGTTATAAAGTCGGTACCAACTATGTATTAGATTACTTTACCTTTTTTAACATAATAGATGATTTATGGCTACAAAATAATGGTTCTCCAATGATATTGGTTTTTAGTGAGACTACCATATAATCAGAGACAGGAAAATTTCGCGAGTTAGTGGCGTGTAGGTTAACTGCACAGTCCTCTGGATACTAGAGGCTCAGCTGTTAGTTCATTGGATGCCATATCAGTGAGTAGCTAGTTTTATCTTTGACAAGGTAGCACGCGATACGGTGCTTGTTTTTGTTGAGGTTTATGGTTTTCTTCTGTAATAAAACTTGAGATTTCTAGTATAAACGTTTTATTCACAACACTATAACAATGATACAGCAAGAAAGACACAATTGCACTAAAAAGGTGCCGTTTTTCAGTGGCGTCGCCTAGTGACAGTTATACTAACTAAACAATTTGTTTCCAAAAAATACAAAATGTTAAACTTTTATATTTAATAGTTTTCATGCAGGTCCATTAATGGCCTAGAGTTGCCGCGGCCATTCGCAAAGTGACTGAAATATATGATTGTGTGAAGTCTAGTCTGTCCTCAAATGAATTTGCAGAATTGTCCTGTCCTATTTATACTTATAGTTAAAATAATGATTTTGACATATTTTAGATGTAAAATGATTTGTCACATGGTGGCATGTGATGTGTGGCTCAGAGTTTTTCTATGGCATCACAATCGCACTCCAAGAGGAATCTCCGGAGTGCGTCGCCGACATCAGGGCCGCCACCACAGAGATGAAGCGCTTGTTGACAGCAGAAGGAGGTCCCCAGCATCTAACACAGTTATTTAGGTAAGTTTTCTAGCTGCTTGCCTGTAATGGTATAACACCTAAGTCCGATAACCGGATGGGGTAAGGGAATTGTAATGTCTCGGGCCATTGTGTTGGGGTCCAAACCTGAATTTCAGTGTGAAGAAATTCAGAGGCCGTCTTTTACACGTAACGTTGGGAGTTAATAGTGCTATAGAAAAATCAGTTAGCCCCATTAGATATTCTCTTTCGCGACCCACAAACTTAGGTTGGATTCAAGGCGGAAGGGAGGTGATGCTCTGCATGTAGGACTAAATACTGAGTGTAAATTCATCTTCGGAAATGATCCTGGACAGACGGTAAAGGTAAGGATAGTAGTAAGAGTGTGGAGAGAGTGTGTGGAGAGGTTTGAGCAACTCTTAACATCGGGATCTTGAGGTATGATGAGGGTGAATCGAGGTGGGTATAGAGCAGCGCCGGAAATGGGCGATTCCCAAGAAAATCCACCTACCAGCGGCATCGTCCAGCACGTTTCCCGCGTGCGAAGATCCGGGAGTGCCCCCACCGGGAATCGGACCCGGTTCGCTTCTGTGGCAGGCGATTACTTTAGTCGCTGCACCAACTGTGACCCCGACAGTCGTAAGAGCGGAGGGCTTCTTAACAATGGACAAGGGCACAGAAGAAGTGTCAGGGCACAAGATTGGGGTTATCTTCTCCGGTCAAACTGGGATGTTAGCCAGTAGCAGAGAACTACTCTTAGAGTAGTGCAGTGAGAATCATGAACTACCCAACCCCGCCTTTGGAACATTAGTAGTGTGTGTAGATCTCAAGTACATAAACATTTGGCAAAGTATGTTCGCATAACAGTTCCTCTTGGAATTAAATACAATAAGGCTGTGTGATGCAACTTCGCCACCTAAGCTCTGTCGATTGAGGTACCCACCCACCTCTCTAGGACGCAGCAGCCATTAAACCTAACTTAAGTACGAGTATGTAGTGTCCTGCCTTGATGTTAGCCACACATGCACTTCATTGACTGAGCGTGTGAGGGAACAGCCACATGGTGCGGGAGTTCCATCTTGGACAGACGATGACTTGTCCCCCGGTGTGGCCAGCCTGTGCAGGCCACTGGACGCCTCCAAGAGGTACGACGTGGCGAAACTGTTCAGCAGCATGGCGGCGCTGGTGGCGACGGCCGTGACGGACAACGCGGCTCTCAGCGACGGACGTGACAGCATCGCCTCCGCCTGCAACCTGCTGAGCAACTCGTCGTACGGCGCCACGCCGCTCCAGAGGTACGCCAACGTCATGGCGCGCCAGCTGAGGGTCACCTCATCCCGGTGCCTGCTCGTCGACGAGGAAACCGTCGTCGAGAGGTACCGTAACTCCTCCTGGGCCAGCAAGCAAGTCACCTCCGGAGGTGAGTACTCTCTTTCCTATCTGCTGTGGGGCCATCTAATAGGCTGTTCACGGTAAAATTAGCACTTTTGAAAACCTTGCTTAGGATCTAGTCGCATGCACATTGTGTATTCTTCCACCATATGTAGAATTAACATTGCCATGAGCCTCGTCACTTTATGCATGCGTCCGTCAAGTGAAACTGGAATTATTACAAAAGTAAATATTTTACTAATCTGCTCTTTTTTACACTTCGATGCATTTTAAAAAACAGAAAGCGAAATAAATAATTTTAGTTATTACAAATGGTTACCTGGTGATTTTCATTTGACGTTAAGATATGGAACTGCTTTCCGTCCATCGTTACCAACTTTGCTATTCGCATGTAACTGAGTGAGCCCATTAAAATATATGCAGGTAGGAGCAGGGACTTTTTTCCGAGGTTGATTTCAAAAGTGCTCACTTTATCGCGAACAGCTTTTACACACAGTCTGTTCGTAGTTTCTTCACATTTTGGGATCAAACCTTTGAAAAATCACCCAATGTATGATGTATTTGATTGTATCTCAAATATGTTACGTTTCGCCAGCGGTTTATGCTTCTGTTAATATAAATGTATTTTATTTTTAATTGAATTTATTTTTTATTTAATTTTTACCAATAAAAAGTATTTTTTTATAATTTATGTGAATATAAAAAGATAGAAAGGAAGCGCGTTGGTAATGTCTCGTAAGAAATAGTTCTTATTCAATATACACTGAAGAGCCAAAAAAAAAACGGTACACCTGCCTAATATCGTGTAGGGTCCCCGCGAGCACGCAGAAGTGCCACAAGACGACGTGACATGGACTCGACTAACGTCTGAAAGTATGCAGGAGGCAATTCACACCATGAGTCCTGCAGGCCAGTCCACAAATACAATCAAAGAAGCAAACTCAGAGGGAAGGGACGGGCCGTGAAAACAGCTGCCCGCGCATCGTCAGCGAGTGCCTACGAGGAACATGGCATCACCTTACTTTNAGGCAAACTCAGAGGGAAGGGACGGGCCGTGAAAACAGCTGCCCGCGCATCGTCAGCGAGTGCCTACGAGGAACATGGCATCACCTTACTTTCACGAACATGCACAAGTGGAAATGTCGTTATAAGTCATAATGTAAATATGCACTTGATTTATCAAGTGGTTTATCGGAGCATGGACTAAGCGTGTATTTTAAACGGATTTTCGTATTCTGCGAATGTCCTCAATACTGGNTAGTGGTTTATCGGAGCATGGACTAAGCGTGTATTTTAAACGGATTTTCGTATTCTGCGAATGTCCTCAATACTGGCTCTGCAGTTACGAAAATAACTGTCAATTTCGCGTGTTTCAACAATATCGCGATATAATTTGCATTTTGTTTCACTTCAACCCCGCGCTTTTAAAAGAAAAAGTTCGTAAAATTATTAAATCGTATTTACATTACAAATTATTCAAAAGCAGTGAACTAGTGAAACAAAGCACTCGAGTAATCAGCTTGCTAACCTTATCTGAAGTCTGGTGATTCTGACAGTTTTGTGGTTGTGGGATAAGGAGAGACTGGTTTGGCGTGCAGCTGGTACGTGCACTCTACCACGCATTCTGTTTACGGAGTGGAGCGTCGGCCTACCGTGCGAGGATTCTGGGTTCAAGTCCCGGGACAGGTATTGGTAGTATATTTGTGTTCGTCGGATAGGTAGATGACATCGTCTCCTACTCTGGTAAGCCGTTAACCGCTTCTGTAACAAGTGTGATTCTCTCAATTAGTATTTGATTGGACATTATGAAAATACCGGGAGGGGGGGNTTAACCGCTTCTGTAACAAGTGTGATTCTCTCAATTAGTATTTGATTGGACATTATGAAAATACCGGGAGGGGGGGATGAACACTGTTAGCATGCCAGCCTCCCACTTCGGCGATACTTATTTGATTCCCGACGGAATAGCTACCGCATTTCCACACATGAAGAACGTGGTAGACGTTTCCCGTGACCGGTGAGTTTTCTCTGGGTACTTCCACTTCCACCAAAGTCACATCCCGTTGCCTGTCTAAAAAACATGTTTACATATTTTTACTAATTTTATTAAATTGCGCCATGTNTTAACCGCTTCTGTAACAAGTGTGATTCTCTCAATTAGTATTTGATTGGACATTATGAAAATACCGGGAGGGGGGGTTGAACCCTGTTAGCATGCCAGCCTCCCACTTCGGCGATACTGATTTGATTCCCGACGTAATAGCTACCGCATTTCCCCACATGAAGAACGTGGTAAACGTTTCCCGTGGCCGGTGAGTTTTCTCAGGGTACTTCCACTTCTGCCAAAGTCACATCCCGTTGCCTGTCTAAAAAACATGTTTACATATTTTTACTAATTTTATTAAATTGCGCCATGTCCCGCGCTTAATGTGGAAAGCTTGCATATTGTATTCATGAAGTAAAATAATATAAAATTCCGTCAGCAACTTCGATTTATTTTTGTATGGTCTTCATTCTATTTGTTTGTTTCCTTAGAACAAAAATCACACACACTTTTTTTTTTTTTGCAGAAATGGAATTAATAATTAACGAGCTGACGTATTTAAAAGTAGCATGTAAATCAATGTGTCTTCAACTTCGTAGTCAATCGTGGTGAAAAAAAAAAAAATTTAAGGTTTTCTTTCTTCCCCCTACAGTTTACTTTTGTAAATGTCACGAGTTAATTTTTCGCGTAAGATTGAAATTTCAAGAAGGTAAATTTCAGTTTTTTTTTTTTCCAAGAGTTTAGCAGTTTTTGAGATGAATATAAGATTTTGTCCGTAGTTTTAGTTGTACTATTTTACTCAACTCTCCAAATGTTTTACTGCGTCGATCGATCACAAGCGTTATAGCGGGAGGGGCGTTATAACGGGAGGGGCGTTATAACGGGAGGGGCGTTATAACGGGAGGGGCGTTATAACGGGAGGGGCGTTATAACGGGAGGGGCGTTATAACGGGAGGGGATGCGAGAATAAGTTATGGATTTTGCAGCGCTACCCAAGTGACAGTGTTGTAGAAATATTACACTTTCGTTCTACCAATAAAATGGCATGAATGTCTGTTACAACATTATTAACGTGCACTAACGAACACGTGCTCCACTTATTTCAGCTTGTAAACGAACTGACTAAGCCAATTGGTTCGATATTCATCCAAATCTCTCCCCTACTACTAAAAAAAAAGCTGCTTCTAATATGGAAAATTCTATTCATCTTGCTATGCTCTTTCAATAAGGTTACAATTTTTTTTATTAATTCAAGTAATCTGCACTTAAGTTGCTCGTGCAAAAACTAATGGTCGTAAATTAACGCAAAAATTGGTATTGGTTTCAGATCGACAGTGGCTGTACCAAACTTGCACACAATTCGGCTTCTACCAGACATCTGAGTCTGTAATCCAGCCATTTGGGGATGGAATGTTTCCTCTCGAGCATTCGTTGCATTTGTGCTCGGCGGTATTTGGAGACAGGTATACTGTACTTGTCTGGCTCAACCTACTAGACATGTTGATTATTAATAACTGGTTGTTTATTTAATACCCTTGCTTAGTTAAAATATGCTATTAGTTACATTGGTTAACGTGCTCACTTAGCTGAGATTATAGTTAATAACTCTAGTATCTCCTCCTAGACTCGCGATCCGAGACAATAATCCTTGTATCTGAGCAGCCCAATCTGTCTCTAATTTTTATATATTTCTGTAGAGATAAATACTCATCTTACTTCTTGTTGGCTAAGTTTGCGTGGCAGCTGAGAAAAACATGAAAGATTTTGATTTGTCCCTGGTGTTGACAATGCTAACTTTGGAATNTAAGTTTGCGTGGCAGCTGAGAAAAACATGAAAGATTTTGATTTGTCCCTGGTGTTGACAATGCTAACTTTGGAATTTTTTTTTTTGTCAAGTTAAACGTTTTAATCTTTCAGTGTCCTTTACAATTACTGCTCAAGCACTTTACAAATATAAAGATAACTAGAGCATTATCCTGACCATTCTGCTTCCTACTAGTTGCAGACATTTAAAAAAAAAACCTTGTCGGAACCAAAACCATGCACGCATAACCTACCTAAATTGTTAACATAGTTACATTAATAATTTCGGTTGTTGGTAGAATCTAAACACTGTTAACCTAGGAAGTTACGCCTAAAGAACTCTTTGCTGTGTCCCTGCCTGGGATATTATATGGGACTACATATACGGTTACTGCAACAGAACACTACTATATATTCTAAGTTCTATTATATTAGTTAAAAATGTTTTTCTGTAACAACTACGACTGTAATCAACTAACACAATATTCTGATTTTAGTACAGACAACTGTTCGCTCTTGCAATGAAATCCCAATATAGAACTTTTTTTATCACTTCTATGCTGAATTATTTTTTCAGTGAAATTGAGTATGCAGAGAGCACCGTCTCCCTGGCACGTTGATGTGCAATATTTTACTATGTGTGAGAAAGTGGCGCTGATTTTTTAAATTACTGATGACGTTTCAAAGACCTGCAAAATCGAGTTATTTGGTTACAAGTTTGGCATCATTTGTATACCTTAATCCGGTATCGTAGTCGCTGTCTCATCTGCTAATTTGAACTCTCAAAAATTAATCGATATATTAGTTAATAATTAAAATATTCGGGGTATTCTCGTCCTATAAAACATTTTATCCTTTAACCTAATGACGAGAGAGTCAGTATTTTGTCCAAGCATCCATATGCTGATTGGTTGTTTCACTTTAGTGGAAGCCATTTACAGGAGACTAGTTATCTACCTGCTAACTTTATTCATTGTGTCGCGAACCGTCTGGATGTGCAGAATTGTCGGCTTATCTCAAACCTCAAACAAACGTAGAAAATATTGAAGTTTAGTTTGCTGCAAAGATAAAACGTGAAAATTGAATTTATCTGTATACTTATTAGCACGATTTGGTGACTTTCTAACTGTTACAGAGCAAAGTTAATAATTTTTTATATATTATTGTTTGTTAGTGAGCTCCTTTTTATACAGACCTTTATTGGTCTAGTAGCTAATACGAAATCTCCACCTTTCTATATAGTTATCTTTGCCTTCCAGCAAAGCTTTAAACAAAACTCCGATTTCTCTCAACAGGTTCACGAAAGACCTTCTTGAGGAAGGTGTTGCGAGAACCAACGTTCAGTACGGAGCCAGGACGCCAGAAATATCCAACGTGGTATTCGTATATGGATCGGTAGACCCGTGGAGCTTCCTCGGAGCACGAGAAAGCTCGTCAACGAACATGGACACCATGCTTATCGAAGGTAGAACTGGAGATTGGAGTTACATTTACTTCAACTTTGCCATTGTTTACATTATCCACAAAACTGGACACGTGGGAGCTCTTTGATTGTTGAAAGCAGCACTGACATTTCCTTAATCATCTGATCTAGTGGTTGCCTAGGTGATATTTTAGTTCTAGAAAGTAAATTCTTCCACTTTGTCGGCAACATGTGCCTACGTCTAGAGACCGGAAAAAATTCGCGAGTTCAATGAACTGCAGGCTAGACTCTACAGTCTTATGTACAAATATGCCGACATCAACTTCAGATTGGTTGCCTGCTGTCACCGTGGAAGGCGACGATTGGACCAGCATTCTCCAGAGGGTTTCAAATACCGTGTGGGCCGATGGCTAAAGTTATATAAACGCAAGTGTTTTGAGTTCTAGCCTGTCTTAAAATGAATCGCGAATTCTTCAGGTCTCTAGCTATGTCACATACTCGTGGACAGAGGCGTAGCCAGCGATTATTATTTTTTTGGGGAGGAAAGCAGACATCCACTTCAAAATCACCTGTCTGGCTTTTTTTTTTTAGCAGATTCAGTATAAAATGTTTGAACCGAACTTTATTTAAAATTACTTTAGTTTCACTCCAAGTGCTCAGAAAAATAACATGCCAAAAGATTTATATATTTGAAAGCTAGGGTAAAATACACTGACTAAACTTAATGTAAATTAATAAGATAAGGCGTTAATAAAGAATAATAATACAGTTGTGGTTATAGTAAAATATTTTTAATTACTTTATTTATTTGGGGCTGGGCATTTACAACATCCCCCCGATACGCGAAATTCTTCCGGTACATCGGTTGGGAATCCCTGTTTCAGTACTTGAGATTTAAATGTCAGACAGATCCAGAGAATTGAAATGGTCGCTGTTAGTGGGACTGGACTGACGTTAGGAGTTGTACTTGCAGACAGTTTACACAGTTGGCTGATACTGACACGGCGACTATTAGTGGCCTGGACTGACGTTAGGAGTTGTACTTGCAGACAGTTTACACAGTTGGCCGATACTGACACGGAGTGTGCTTGCTCTGCAGGCACTTCTCACGCAGCTGACCTCAACGCTGCCAGTTCTTCAGACACGCTCGAGCTGGTCGAGTCCAGACTAGCGATCGAAGAGATCGTCGGCGATTGGCTGGCGATGGGCAGCCCAGAATACAGCTACGAACCGTGGCTCGAAACCGCTATGATAACCATAGCTCAGAAGTACGTCAATGATTCGCAAATATCGTAGCCGTTGTTCGGCACTACGAATGCATTCTGTATATTGTAAAATGCATTAATTTACAAACTCGTATAAAAATGACGTGAAATTCATAGATATATATNAATGCATTCTGTATATTGTAAAATGCATTAATTTACAAACTCGTATAAAAATGACGTGAAATTCATAGATATATATAAACTGTTAATCGTGATCTTTTTTCTTATTTTTATGTAATATATTTGTGAATTTATTGAAAATGGAAACGATTTGATGTGTATTTATAACATTATTTTTTTTTTGGCGTGATGTTTTAAATAAATTTGCCACACAGAAGAGTGGTTGTATCTGTCGCATTTATTGTTTTAAATATTTTCTAATATGAAAACATTCCTTTCAATTTTTACGAGAATTTTATTTATATTTTATGTTGTAGTGTAACTAGTATTAACATGCTAAATTAATATCTTAATTAATTTTTTTTTCGTTTTTCATTAATCACATTAATAAATTTCACTGTCTAGCTAACAGAAGTTACAAAACTTATTTGTTATTGATATCTTTGTGACGCAATCATGGAATTACATTTTTTAAATATGGAGTAGAATTAAATTAACGATGTTTTTTAATCTTCTCGCTTTAAAATCTATCACAGAAAATTTATTTGTATTAAATGTACAGGTTAAAAAAAATTTGTTTTCTTAAATGGAATCTTAAGTTTAATTTTTCCTTCATTGACATTTTTAGTTATTTTGTAAATTTTGAATGTCAGTGTTTTTTGCAAACGTTTATAGAATAATCACTCAACATTGCGACGGTGGCGCCGCCGCGCGCATCGTTCTTGGATTTGCTCCTCTATAAGGCGCCCTGCTCCTTGGCCGACTCCACTCCCCTCCTGTTTTATCCCCTCATTTCCCACCCTTCATTTCTCCCCTCGTTGTACGTCAGCTTTTTTTTTATTCAGGTGCTAGTTTATATAAGTTGTTACACGCCCAGTGCAGCTTTCATTCTAAACCTCATTCTACGCCTGTGAAGAAGATCGTCGGGTCGACGCCTGCTAGAGCTAATTTAAATTGTAATATGAGCTAAAATTGTCAGTTGACCCGTCCTTGGCAGAGGGTGCTACGAGACGCCATTTAAATAATGTAGTCGCGTGAGTGGCTGATTATGCTGGAGCTTATAAAACGGTGAGTCGTGGTCGCAGCTTTTCTTTTGTGGGTCAGTTGAGTGTTTTTAAATAATTTCGTGGCGTAGTATTGTGTTTGTCTTGGGCTTTGCAGTGAGTTAGATTTTTTTGTAAATTCTGGATTTTGACGCCTGCCTAAATTGTAGTTTCGGCTATCTAATTTCTTGCTTCTCTGTATAGTTCCAGTTGTTTTACGGGCTGCGTAGAGTTTTTTGTCTGCTATCCAATGATTTACTTAAAGTTAATCGTCGCTACTCTGCTACCACGACTCACGCATTTGGCGTATTCTGTTGAAGTGTTGTAATTGTCGTCGTCGATTATTATATTCGATGGAGCTATGGTTAGGGTCTACGGACTGCCTCCATCAACTCATTATTTTAACGTCATATTTTATTTCAGATTTTTACTTGCATTTTTACGTAAATGAGGATTTACTTGGTCTGANTTTTTGTCTGCTATCCAATGATTTACTTAAAGTTAATCGTCGCTACTCTGCTACCACGACTCACGCATTTGGCGTAGTCTGTTGAAGTGTTGTAATTGTCGTCGTCTATTATTATATTCGATGGAGCTATGGTTAGGGTCTACGTACTGCCTCCATCAATTCATTATTTTAACGTCATATTTTATTTCAGATTTTTACTTGCATTTTTACGTAAATGAGGATTTACTTGGTCTGANTTTTTGTCTGCTATCCAATGATTTACTTAAAGTTAATCGTCGCTACTCTGCTACCACGACTCACGCATTTGGCGTATTCTGTTGAAGTGTTGTAATTGTCGTCGTCGATTATTATATTCGATGGAGCTATGGTTAGGGTCTACGGACTGCCTCCATCAACTCATTATTTTAACGTCATATTTTATTTCAGATTTTTACTTGCATTTTTACGTAAATGAGGATTTACTTGGTCTGAAGCGCTGCCCTCCTTTAGTCAAATTGCTCCACTAAATAACTTGAATTTATCTAGTCATCAAAGTAACAATGTGTATTTTAGAAACGTTTTGATATTTCTCTGCTCGTTTTTTTTTTTTTTCAATTAAATATTTATTTTATATTTTGTAGTAACGTAATACTTTTGAATGAGCAGCAATTTAATATTTTGGCATTTTGTATAAGTGTTTGAAGTATTTATAGTCAACAGAGCTACTTTTTGATAATTTTTAAACGTGTTACACTACTTGGCTTGTTTTCCAATTAAATATTATTGCACTTTGAGCTACGCAATACTTTTGAGAGAGCAATTTAATATATTTGTATAATTATTTTAATCTATATTTTTTGCAATGTGANCATTGTGGGCCTTTAGCGTTCAGAATTTTACATGTAATATTTTTTGTAAATATTTAATGCAAATGTTCAACCGTAATATGCTGCTAACTTGTAAAATATTCTGAAATTACAGAGCTTGAAAGTGACATCGTCTTTGTATTATTAGTGCTACGGCACAACATTGAAAACAGGTTGGGCTTTCACGAGAATTTAAACTTTGACACCTTGCTCACAAAGCAAGAACGACAAGCAGTATTCTACATTGGAATTAAATAAATGTTTGTATTGGCGTAGAGAAAAGGTTTAAAAAATGCTTCTTATGTGTATTTTAACATATTTCGTACTTTAAAANAATGTTTGTATTGGCGTAGAGAAAAGGTTTAAAAAATGCTTCTTATGTGTATTTTAACATATTTCGTACTTTAAAAACACACTGACTTCGTAGAGAAGTTACAGAGTATTAGATATATCGTCTCGTGGATAAAAAATAATTGCTCCAATTTTACTAGACTGTTCTGAAAATTGTATAAGGTAAACCTTTGAAGCGTCTTAGTGGCAAAGTTGCATAATTTTTTACAATAAAGTAAAAAAATATATATATTCATATATTTGAAAGCTAGGGTAAAATACACTGACTAAACTTAATGTAAATTAATAAGATAAGGCGTTAATAAAGAGTAAGAATACAGTTGTTGTTTTAGTAAAATATTTTTATTTACTTTATTTATTTGGGGCTGGGCATTTACAACATCCCCCCGATACGCGAAATTCTTCCGGTGCATCGGTTGGGAATCCCTGTTTCAGTACTTAAGATTTAAATGTCAGACAGATCCAGAGAATTGAAATGGTCGCTGTTAGTGGGACTGGACTGACGTTAGGAGTTATACTTACAGACAGTTTACACAGTTGGCTGATACTGACACGGCGACTATTAGTGG
>NQII01007021.1:166412-193794 GCA_002778355.1 Clitarchus hookeri | reverse complement strand
TAAATGAGAACTCACAAGTTTCGGTTAACTCAAGTAAATAGTATTGCCGAATAATGCACACAGTTACATGCACACTGTGCAAATTAAAGCGGACCAGCCTCACAAAGCCTAACAGCGGCCATTACTGTACAAAAAGGCCAAGCATAGCGCAACAACTTACAGAAGTAATTAAACCTCCAGGGTCGGTAAATTGAGCTGATGGAGGGGTGCTGCAAACGTGGGGAAGGCTGTTGGTAAAACTAAATAAAATGTCCAGTAAATCACGTTATCCTATTGCAGTTAAGTGTTCAGAACAAAGTATGAAAGTCCCCTGCGATGCGACGCACGTGCAGCACCTAAGACCCGTGAAATCAGACTTCCAGGGGTAGCGCGGGCGAACCGCGGCCTCGACGAGAGCTTGCGCCATCCCGCGAGGTATCTTAATTTACTGACCTCATTACATAAACACGTAAAACATACAGACAATAGGGCCCTTCAACGTTCGGGATGGACGCCCCTTAGCTTGAGGAGAGTTCGGAGTTCTTTCTTAAGCACTAATTTAAATACAAAATATGACTATGTGGTGCCTTGCAGAGCACATGGGAAATTTAGGTCTGTTAAGTTCTGGGGCACTTTATGACCAGAACTATCATGTTGAAAGAAAGACTATTTATTTCCCCCTCACTAATTGGCTTGATAAGACACACAATTGTACTCGCAAAATTATATAGAACACTTCAAATACCCTAGCCTTGCTACTCTACACCCCATTAAGTAAGCACATGGCGTGCATTTATTCTGCGATTACTTTGCAATCCCCTAAGAACGAATTTCACGAACATTTGCCAGTGGGTGATAAATTATAATGCTATTTAATACACCTATCCTAACTACACAGATCTCTATAGGGACACCACAGGCACTCGGTTTGATCACTCGGTATCGGGTCATGAACCGTTCCCAAGTGAACGATGACGACACGCATAGGGACGCACGATGTGCGTGTTCCGCGTGCCCCACTGGTGCAACGACTATGGGCCGATGATGTAGTGACAGTGGCCATGCCAGGCCACCCAGGAGTGGTTCACGTCAACACTCCTGAGACATAGGTTTTCAATGTAAGACCATGTAGGCTTCGTGCCATCTGCTCAGCACAGTAGTTCCCTGAGCCTGAATAAGGATAACCACAAATAAAATGTCATGTGTTGAACATTCTGTTGGCATATTTAATTAACCTTATTTATTTGGTTATTATAATGATATTTAATATTAGTGTTGTGGCTAATAGTTATTGTGAAGGCCACTGTGATAAGGGTATTCTTTTATTTTAATGCTCTGTGATGTAATCTTTTGTACTTTGTTGATTATGGCCGATCATAAGTTTTTTTCGGAAATACAATTTGGTGATTGTTCCGTATTGCGTACTCTTATGGTAAAACCATAGGAAACCTGCGAGTGCACTATCGAGTATCNTGGAATGACTGGCAATTCCAGATAACTATTCTGTTTGTAGAGTAGTGGGATTATGACAGCTGTCAAAGGAAAGCTGGTTTATCCTAAGCAACCAGCTACGCAGGCAACTTCGAAGGATTTGACCGAACATAACGCACAGGTGCAAGCATTATGAAGGATAGTATTTGAAGTTCAGCTAATGATTGTGAACATGACTTCGACTTTCCGACAACTTATTTACATGTGTGCCACAACTAAGAGAATGTGGACCAAGCTGCCTAGTGTCTACGAACTAAGGTCATAACAAGGCAGAATAGACTTTTTAACCAGTTTTTCAGCATTAAGTTGACGTGGTGGCGAGGTTACCAGGGCTGGTTTGATGTTGGATTTTGCCCGGCGTCATAGCTTAAGTCGGTTCAGCTAATGATGGGGTCGTTCGGTCGACGGCCCAGGGACCCTGGAGCAACCTCTGTCAGTTAGTTGCTTGGTGGTCACGTACTTAGAGTTACACTCTTTACCTATAATGGCGAGACTGTCGGCCGTCCCGTACGCCTGAATTATGTGAATGGAAACACTGGTGATGTTAATAAGGTTTCCCTACTATGACTTGACGCTATTTCACTTGTTGAGTTGTTTATTCATTGCACTTGTTAAAAATGAATAATGCATTAATAATATACCAAAAAATGGCCTCAATCCATATGCGGCGAAAACACATGGTTTTATGATGAAGTCGCGAGTGCATTAAAAACTCTCCGACGAGAGTACGGTGGCTCTCCCCTTAGTACATTAAAATAGAATACAAAGGTTCTGGTAATTAAGATTATACTATTGCAGTTACAATTATTACAGCTTGCAAGTCGGTACTGAGGGCATCGCGGAGCGAGAGACTTACACCGCCGGTCTAGTTCGGTTGCTGAGATGAACTGGGGTGAGAATGGAGTCGGCTTCCGTCACAAGTCGCGCGAAGCCGAAGCCAAGCAGTGAAAAATGAAACACAACATGACATAACACACATAACATCCTGGAACAGGATTAGGTGATGACAAATTACATGTATTAAATTGAAACAATATTACACTTAAGTAATTACACTTTAAAAGTTGTTACATTTCTCATAAGTGCGTGCATTTCACTGCTGAGGATGCGCTTGCATTACACTAGCCACAGTGTTGCCAAGTATACAACGAAAAACATCCCTGACTGTGGCTGTGTATGCGACGATGGTTTTTATGTTTGTTGAAATTAGGAACACTGATAAATTACGCTTTGTAGCACTTTTCACTCTCTCTCTCTCTCTCTCTCTCTCTCTCTCTGGCCCCCAAGCCTGTTGGTGTGGTGTAGCTGGTGCGGTTGAAACGACAGCGGCAGTCAGAGTGGGCACAAAAGAGCTCGTGAAAGCGTGGCTCACGTCAAAGTTTATGGATCGGTAAGCGGGAGTCGCCAAGTATGGATCCCATCTTGAAAAACTTTGGAACTTCAGGATGAAACATGTAAAGAGGACAAGGTCAAACAAACGGAAAGTCTTTTCATTAATAGTGTTCTGAATACCTTGCCTTCTCAATACTTTGCATTCATAAATGATTGGGAATGAATGTCAAAGGGGCAACACACAGTAACAATTTTGACTGAAAGACCTTGTACAGTTGAAATACAACTGAAGGAACGAATGTTGCCAGGTGAAGACACAGTCCTGTTCTCAAGACAAAGGACCTTACCTCGTGGGAATATTCAAAAAGGAAATCCAGGTAAAAAGAAAGCATGTTTTACTGTAAACATGAGGGATATTTTATTGCTGAATGCCCTAAACTGAAAAACAGGAAATCTAAACATTAGAACAATGATGAATCTGTTTTGTTTGCACGTGCATTAAATGTTGGAGAAAAACCCACAAATGATCTAGATTGTTGGGTTATTGATTCAGGATCTAGTGCTCTATGTCAAAGTTTGACAGATTCAAGAATTTTGACAGCACTTTTGGAACTAGAGTAAATGTTGCCAATGAAACGTTTGTCAGTTGCACTGGAAAGGGTGATGTTGACGTAATTTTATTGAATGGTAAAGCTAAAACACTTTACATTTCATGTGCCAGACTTGACCACATATTTATTATCAGTTTCCAAATTTACTGAAAGAAAGTTTATTTCTGTTTTTGACGATGATGCTTGCAAAGTGTTCAAGGAAAATATCATTACCATTATTGGCGGTCCAAACATTTTTGCTCCCAAAATCGATGGTATTTATATTTTGAGAACATCTGAAGTTAAGGGACCTGTCAGTGAATCTCCTTACTTAACCATTGATCAGAACACATGGCATAGGTGTTTGGGCAATCTGAACTAAAGTGACAAAGAAAATCAAAGGAACCACATTTCAAGAAGTGTGAAAATTGCCTTCAGAGTAAACAAACTAGAAAACAAGCCTCAAGAAAATGTAAAGGCCACAGGGCTGTTGAGAAGTTGGAGTTCATACATTTTGACATTCGTGTTCCAATGAGTGAACCAACATGGGGTGGAGCCAGATACCTTATTATGTTTACAGATGACTTCATTCGTAAAACCTTCGGCACATTAAAGGATGATACTCTAGCTAACTTTAAAAAATTTTAAGTAAGAGATGAAAATGAAACTGGTCTCTGTGTGATGATGATAGGGACTGACAATGGCAGCGAGTATTAAATATCAGAAGAATGTACCAAATAAATCAGAACAAGGGGGAGTCTCGGAAAGGTTGAATCGGACAATTGTAGAGAAGTCCTGCTGTGTGTGTCAGATGCTGGACTTGACAGGAAGTTTTGGGTAAGGCTGCCATGACTGCAATTTATCTATGAAAAAAATACATTTCTTGACTGCAGCTCTAACATGAGTCTTACCAAAGAAACCTGGACTGGCTCGAAGGTGGATTTGAGTTACCAAAGGATTTTGGCTGTAAGGCAAATGCTCCTACTACAAAACATGCAAGAAAAAAATGCGATTCCAGAGACCAGGAATACACAATGGTTGGTTACCAAGGCGGGGCTAAAATGTTATTGACTACATGACCCTAAGAAATCGGAAAAGATAGTTATTGCTTCAAATGTTGAGTTCTTGGAATTCAGTACTCCAAAAAATGGGCCTCAAGTTCTAGCTCCTGTTTAAAAAGCAACACCAAATGTTGTTGTATTGCCTCAGCATCCTGTAGCTCCAGTCGAAGATGATGTAGAAAATAACGACCAGTCTTCAATCTCCTTAGAGCCACTGGACTTCCATAGGTTTGAGGAGTGTGGTATGAATTCCCAGGCTGGCAATGTCATCATAGAAGATGGCATCATGGACAGCAGAAACTATGATAATTCGGCAAATGCAGAACCTAGGTATCTGAGATGACAGCATGAACCAAAAATATTCCTTGATTATGTCAGTTACTTATGTGCAAGTGGTGCACCATCATCATATACTGAGGCTATCAAGAGTAATGCAAGCGATAAGTGGTGTGCTGCTATGGAAAGTGAGAATAGTTCTTGATACTTTCGGGGTTAGTCATATGGTTCGGAAGATGAAGTTAATATCCGGAGGGCGCCACCAGAACCTATGCGAGCATGTTCACCACCACCACTCCAGCCATAATGGTTTCCTCCGCTGCCCGCGTCGTGCGAGCATGAAGGGTTACGGGTCAACAGCCACGGTGACAACAGTTGTCACCATTGAAGCCCACATGCCGAACCACATGGTCAAGCTGGGCCTCGGTAAATGCAACAAAAAGTGGTGCACCAGTAATTGCAAAAACTAAACATGCTAGAAGTGTGTGCGGCCCTTGCTCATGTACATTTCATTCCGGGTCCCAAGGTGCCCCTGTAACGAGCCACACAACACGAGGCGTCTCGAGGACGACATTCGCCAAGCCAACCGCGAATGTGTCAGATGGGTGTGGAGTTGCATCTCTGACTGCAACAGGATGTAACTGTGTGCGGACTGTACGAGACCACGAGCAGTCCGGGACACCGTCGGCTCTGTCACACGTCGCGTATGCAAGTGTACACCCCCTTAAAAACAGAACTTTTCTAATACACAACCTTACAAAATTTTAAAAATCGACAGGTGCCAAACAAATCATGTGTGCAGGCATCTGTGTGCAAACTGCGCCAAAGTTTACCACACCGATTGCCTGAACGGAAGTGAACACACAACAGTCCACCAAAATGGAAACATTTTGTGCGCGAATAGTAAACAAACATTATTACCCATGACAGATGTACCGAATGATTTTATCAACGAGAGGAGGCCTGCCACCATGCTTTGTCGCCAGGACCTGTGCAAAAATGGTAACTCGGAAACAGTGGCATGCGAGAACTGTGAACAAATCACTCATCGGCAGTACATGACCGAGCAGGATATGTAAAATATCGCGGCCGGCAAGTTTCGCTGTGCGCAGAGCACCCTAGCACCACAGCTGACAGTGCCATTCCCACCAACCACGTACATGGAAACAGCCAGTAACTACAGCAACCCATTTGCACATTATATTGGTCTGCCAACAGCTGCAGCACCTTGGGAAGTGCAACCTCCACCAACAATACCAACTGGCTTTGTGCGACTGCAGCCGCACACACAGCTGAAACAACACCAGCAACAGCAGCTGAGACGGGNACAATACCAACTGGCTTTGTGCGACTGCAGCCGCACACACAGCTGAAACAACACCAGCAACAGCAGCTGAGACGGGTAATACTCCAGTCCACTTACAGTTGCTGCACACTTTTTCTGGGCTGACCATCGAGGACCTGCATGCGTTCCTGAGAGTTTGTAAACAAGGTTTAATAAGATATGGAGTGCGTCAACAAGGGTGGCCAAATTCTGTAGGAGGCCAACTTATCGAAGATGAAAATGTATGGTGGCGAACATTAAACCATTATGGTATGCATTGGAGCAAGTTATGGAATGGTTTTCAGTGTCGCTTTTCCAATACCCACTCCTCACTGCAAGCTCAAAGCTGCCCTGTTCTTGAAAAACAAAGTTCTGGGGAAACTCTAACAGCTTTGGCAACCAAGAAAATTAATCTGATCAAACATTCCCATCCAAAAATGAGGGAAACTGAAGTGCTAGAAGTAGTAGCAGCAACTGTGCTACAGGAAAACAGACTAGCTATAGCACCTTTAATGCATGACAGTATTGAAGCCTTCATGAGATGAGCCACATTACTAGACCAAACTGCTAGGGAGCAGGGAGCAGGAAATTCCACCATGTGAATGGGATGGGTTTTTCCCGGGCCACGCGTGAGACACAGAGCAGGTTAGCAGTGCCGCACAACAGTCAGCTTATCTCGGTGCAACTGGGTCAGGATCTTCACCGACCCGAAAGAAAATTGAACGCAACCGCACAGCTGTAACTACAGTCGTGGACGCAACTGCGCCAGGTGAGACCACTACGAAGGGTCACGCCTGTAAGAGGAGCCCTCCCTTCGCGTGTAGATATTGCAACGGGCAATAATTTCACTTGCATAGTGAATTTCCAAAGTGCAATACAAAGGAGTAAACAACAATAGATAGTGAAGTCCTACTGGAGGGAAATGGCTCGTCGGGATAGGAGAGCTGGATGCTCACAGCCCCTGGGCCACAGTAGAAAATGTAAAACCAACACCTCAACAGTACCTGCTACAACAAATTACTAAGAGAAATCACCAAATGATCATAATACCAATCACCTTGAACAATCAGACATGTCATGCCTTGGTCGACAAAGCATCATCACACATCTTTGTTCATGTCGTGTTCGCTTACCTAAGCCAACTTAAGCAAACAACACAGGTATTACAACTCACTACATGGCACATTGGGGAAACCTTGGGAGAGACAATAATAACTGTCCGAATAGGAGACATGGAGACCACCGCCACAGTCCTCCTATCAGCTGACATATGGGAGGATGCCATATTAGCTACTCCCTGGCTCACTGATCCAGCCGCACTTAGGATTCACTTTGGCCAAAAAGAGAGACAAACTGTGTACGACCTCGAACCACGACCCACATGTTGCGTACACGATGTTCAACTGGACGAACTCAATCATGTGGTACCACCACAGTTTTGCAGCACTGTGCAAAGACTACTGCATGAGTGGAGCGATGTATTTGCGGCAGCTGACCCATTTCGTCGCACCACAGTAGCGGAGCACGAAATACCGCTAGTAACAAGGATGAAGGAAATTTACGATGCCACAGGTTTTATAATGCAAATAATATTCCTTAACAATGCACATGTTTTCATAGTGAATAATTTTGTTATATATATTGCCTACAAATGGTATTTCATGCAGCTAATTAAATAAGCATAGTTTACTACATCTCAGTATAAACAAATATGGAATTTTGGCGACGTGTTACTTGAATTGTTTGAAATAATTGTAGGACTTGTGTTACAGGCCCTCCTGTAATTTTTATACTAATTACTGTGTGCTTGTTAAACATTAGTGTATTAATACTACAGTCCCCTGACTCAGCATAATGGGACTAATGGCGTAACCAGTAGGAAAATGGTCTGAGCATGAATTGTAAATCAAATTTATATACATTTCACAATAATGTTCTTAAAGAGCTTATCCAAGTCGTGTAGTTGACATTTCTGGAACCATTGTTAATTAATTATAAACGAAAAATAGTTTGACAAGTTTCTAATTATAAGTATGTACATTAATATAATATAGCATTTGGTTGCTCATATGTGCTTTTGAAGATCTAAAATATGACATCGAAAAATGTTTGAGCTATGTTGTTTATATTAATAAATCGTACATAGTGCCCCTGTAATTTTTAAATGGGCTTGAACATAGCTCAATTCTTACTTGTTATATATATATATATATCTTGTAAGACGATGAGTCGAGATGTTAGTTTTAGCACTTGCGCCTTTAGCATAGTTCAGGCGTACGAGACGGCCTACAGTCTCGTCATCAGTTATAAAAGTGCAACAGTAATGATTGAAAACTCTTCAACCAACTGACGGAAGATTACAAGGGTGCCCATGGGCCGTCAACCGGACGACCCTCATCATTAGCTCACCAGTGAGTTATGGCACCGGGCAATATAACATCAAACCAGCCCTGGGTAACCTCGCGACCACGCCAAAGTGGTTGTTTTAATTTGTATATGCAATTTTCAACTAAGCAGGAAATAGTTCCAGGTGAGAGGAGTGACGCCATATTCCGCGGCCTCGTGAGCTCGCCAAATCCAGTCGCCGCTAAGTGTCTCAAGTGGTCGGTCTTGTCACTCCCATGCTCCGAGTGACTTCAAACTTGAGCTTTGAATCATTTAGTTTATTAATAGTATGTAATTTTTCTGGAACTGTTGGTTTATTTATTACCCGGAGTCGCCACCCCTTCATCTCCAGGACTTAAATCACCTGCGGAAGCATAAATTGCATGTAATTCCATAGTGGCCCTTTTTCGCACTTATTTGAGAAGCACAGTCTTTCTGGCAGGCTCACAGGACAGAAACCATTTAAGTTATCACAAACTGTAATGTTATTCTGTGCAAGAATAATTTCATGGTAGTTTGCATAATTCTGTAATTCATTTGTGTATCGCCTTAGGGCATTTCGGGGTATGCCTACTCCTAACTTAAATTACCATAAGTAATTATGCTCAACTCAGAGCTTTTGTAGTTAAAGATGTGTGGGCCAGCCTGAATAGGCCCACAGTGCAGCATGATGTAAGTATTAGGCGTGAGATACATCTGACTCTCCCAGCCTGAGGGACTCATCATTACTCAACAATTCATCGAGGGACTTCGTGCGTCCACATGAATGGCCCGCCCCACCATGAGATCATCGTCATCATCAATCATTTTTCCGTCATATGAGTGGGTTGGGCGCCTAGTTGGGTATCCAATCTCACAAACACCTCACACCTCTGAACCGCCCCTCACAACATTTATGCTCAATGACTTTTAAAGTGTTCACATGACAATTTATTCCAAACTTCATAACGAAACCAGTGAAAAAAATAAAGTAAATTTTAGAAGCAGGGTACAAAAATAATTTAGTTTTATTTGCATTTTCATTTTTAAAAATATTCATCCTTAAATTGTAATAACTTGTACTGAGTACTCAAAACTCTATTATTATTATTATTATTACGATATTACTTTGATCAATCATGTCAGACAAGCTGTGATCGGCGAATAAAATTAGGGATTCCAGAAAGTATAGAAAATGTTTAAAAATTATAGAAGGAAAATGGTAAATTCAATATTTTGAAAAAGTAAAGTGCCTTCATTATGACCTTTCTATGACTTCATATAACTTTCAGTGCATTGAATACAATAAAGACTGAAGAAAAATTTAGTCTTGAGAAAGGACTTTAAATCATTGCCTTGTGTTAAAAATGTACGGAAGTTATTATAAAACGCACATACAGTCAAACTTACACCGCATATTTTAATTATTAAATATGTTAGACTAAAAACAGATTAAAATTGATATAAACAATATGTATTATAAAAATCATTTTTTGCCAAAAAAAAAAACAGTTTTACATTAAAGGTTTCTTATTAGTATGGAAAATATACAACCATAAAATTAATATAAAGTATTGTACTAACAAGTAACAGAAGCTTTCATAAAATGCAACATACAGACAGATTTAAAATAAATATACATTCCATGTGAATATTTTTAAAACAGATAAACACTGACACATATTTACGGGATCGTAAATCATTGTTGTAGAGAATTTGTACAACAGCCTACATACTAAAAATGTGATATGTAAATATCTGCAATTCTTCAATAAGTTTGTATTTCAGTTGACATGTGCCTAATTTTTTCGTTTATTTTTTGATAGGCTTTTCATTTTCATCATATGTACGTTTATAACAAAATTGATCATAAAAATTTTAGCAAATGTTAATAATGTTTTTTACATTTATGCAGGGCGACTTTCTGCCTGCCGCGCGTATTACGATGCAAAACCACAACGCATCAACCTGCACCTCTGTGTGACCAGTGTGCCTCGCGGAACGCGGAAGTGCAATGAGGGGCATGTGCTTGAGTGTAGGGCTATGCATTGTAAGGCTGTGCAACGCGTCACCCTACGTAAAAAAAACTAACTATTTTCATAACCTGGAAAATTCACCTTATCTGACACTTTCACCACCACCTCCCAGAGCATTAAGTGTTGGAAGTAGTTGCAGAAACAGTGTGTCCGATGCACTGTGCAGCATTGGTACCCCTGCTCAACAGCTAACTTGACGAACTCATGTGAGCCGCAATCATATTGGAGCATAATCCGTTCCAACCATGCTGCGAACAGTTCTCTATTGCTGCACGATGGAACCACGAGCAACTATGTGACAGTGCAAGTGGGCAAAGCCAAGCCAGCAGCAATAACCAATCCCATATTGTTGGCCAACACTGGGATAAATTAACAGTTTCCATAATCAACACAGCTACCAACACAAATGCATGTGACAAGAAAACAAACAGTGCGAGTGATGGTGCACGTGTGGAATAATGTGAAGTGGCACAGAAGTCAGCCACCTCCTACACCTTGCCAATATTGTGAAGGTCAACAGTATCACTCGCAAAGTGAATTCCCTAACAACACACATTTTCGCAATGCACAAGTAGATGCGAGTGTAAACAGTTTGAGAAACGACATGCGAGGGGTAAAGTAGCCGAACGTTCCTGTTACTTCAGTTTCAGGCAGTACTACCAACTTGACACTCCTACAAGTGCTCATCAACCAGGTCAATAGCAGACAATCACAATTTATCTACATCCTAGTGTTCATAAAGTCATCATTTCCACACATTAATAGATACTGCAGCTTCACATAACTTCATACAGCATAGTTTTGTGAACCCTACAGATAACACTCCAGCTGCTCACGTAATTCGCTTAGCTACGAACCAACTCACCAGCATCACACTTTTTCAAGCAACAGTGACAGTTCGCATATATGACCTAGTAACAGTAACCACAGCAGTAGTTACCCTGGACATTAGGGAAGATGCCATCCTTGATGTACAGTGGCTTACTGAAAAAAACACCATAGTTGAACCCACAGCACATCTATCCATTTCGGCCTGAAGGAGCGACGCACAGTGTGTCAACTTGACTGGTGACCAGCCGATGCATTACCAGCTGTTTCACTAGCGAACTTTGATAACAACATACCATCTGAACACCAGGCAGTTTTTCAGCGGATCCTTGATGAGCGACGAGATGTGTTTGCAACGCGTGTTACCTTGTGTCGAACCACAGTAGCCGAGCATGCCATGAGCATGCCATACTGTTAGTACAAGACAAACCCATTTCCACACCTCCATGTACTTATTTACCACATAAATAATCTATTATAAAACAGTAGATCCATGAAATGCTAACTGATGGCATCATTGAGCCCGCTAACAGTGAATACAACTCCGAAATATCACTAGTGCCTAAGAAATACGGTGTGTGGAGATTCCGTGTTGACTTTCGCCCAGTGAACCAAGTAATGTGCAATAAGTTGCCACTTGACATCAGTGTCAGGAACTCTGTCTGTTCGCAGCAACTCCGTATGTACCAAGGTAATGTCATCCCTCAACCTCGCTATTGGCAAGTACCTGTCAAGCTAAAAGACCATAGTAGAACATCTTTCATGGCTCCTGACAGCAGGCACTTTCAGTTCTGCACCTTGCCTTTTAGCCTGAAGTGTGCACCTGCCACCTTTCAGTCGATGATGGTGCGAATGCTGGATGGGCTTGTAGAAGAGTTCACTGTCACATACCTCGACGAATCCATAGTCTGGTCTGAAAGTTGGTAAGAACACCTACACCACTTATCACTTGTACTGGAACGATTGGCCATCAACGGACTCACCTGTGCTACTGCCAAATGTCACCTAGGCCAGTTCAATATTGACTTCTTAGGTCACATCATGAATGCGGAAGATAACAGACCAAGCCCCGAACACATGCGGTTGATTGATGAGTACCAACCCCCTCGCAAGTGCAAGCAGCTAAGAAAGTTCTTCGGACTTATCAATATGTCAATCGGATTTAATATGACCTAATATATACAGACACTGGTTTCTGACTACTCGTTTCTTATTACATTTTCGTCCGTTCTGCCAAATATGGGCGAATACACTTCAGTCGTTTCACTCAATTCAATGTGCAAACTTACACCAACCTAGAATTCTGGTGTAGCTGCACCATAGACTAAAGATGAAGTAGATCGTAAATTCGTTTTCTTTGTTAAAGTCACATGGTCAGAAATGATGAATGTGTGTGTTTACATCTTAATTTTCAAAAGACAAACACTTATACGAATAACATAATTTCACTAATTTAAATCTTTTCAAGCTGCTTTCAAAATTGTTTAGAGGAAGCATACAAACATCTCATAGCGCTTGTTTACTAAACAGAGTTAAAACAAAAAATATAATCTACGCCATTGTTTCCTGTCGTATTGGCAGAAAAGCAGATCAATGTTGGGACACGGATATTGATTGTGGGTAGCCACTGAGAACAACAGTACCTCATTTTTTAGTCTACTCTACGAGCTGCACAGATCAACACTGCACAACATTACACTGTATTGCACTGCACTACACATCAAGGGTACTGGTTGAATGAAACTAAGTTTGGTGCAGTCATCGTAATCCCCAATAATCCCAGCATACCCACTCTTTAACTTATTATCTCCATGATATTTGTATGTTCCTTGGCATGGAAGTTAAATGGTTCGACCACTCGTGTAGTTGTTTGTTCAAGTTTGCCTAGTGATTGGAGAAGTTCATTATATTCGCGGTGATTGGTTTGTGTGAAAAGGAAGCGCGAGTTCTATAGATTAATTGAGCAACAATACTTTCGTTTGTTGTCTTTGTTTAAATACGCAAAAGAACTGGAACAAACAACAAACATGTCAGTTGTATTTTTTAACACGTACGTATGGACTACGAGTGACACATTATTACAGTTGGGCACAACTGCGCAGATGTTGTCAAACACTGAATACCTGTTGCGTTAATAAAAGTTATGCATTTATACAAGTTTTAACGGTACATTTAAGGTGTTAGCCCTTTAATTTATTTATCTCTGAACATGATTGTCTTGGCGATACCATTCAAAATCAAACAGTGATGTTCATAATTATAAAACTAGATACACTATAAACCTGTCAGCCTGTCTGCCCCTCTAACATAAAGGAGTTCACTTCTCTGCTATACAGATATTTAACTCCCTTCCACCTCGATATAAAGATCTTTGTTTCGGTGACACAAATCATTTAAACAAAAGGTAAAAGATTATTTACATTCCCATTACTTTTATTCTTCGGCCGAATATTTTGATTCTAGTAATGGACCAGTGGACTGTTACAAAAAATAATTCTTACAGTTCAGTGTTTGTAGTTTTCATGTCTTTACTTATATGCAAAAATGTACTTGGTTAATGTTATAAATAATGTTTACATTTATTTTTGAATGGTACTTGCATAACTTAAAATTGATTGTGTTGTATAGTAGTAATTTTAGTATAACATAATGCATAACATGTATGTCTTCTTAACTTTTTTGACAATTTCGGTATTGCTATCAATTTGATGTGTTAACTTTGCGTAGTACCTTTTTCATGATATTTGTTATATTTATTTATTATGCGTGCTAAAAATATATATGTAACAAATTTACATAATCCATCTCCCAGTTGCCCTCTGGAGTACCTATGGTATCAACAGAGTGAAATAAAAAAATAAATAAAATAAGACATGTTATTTGTAAATCTACAAGATGGTAATTCTGATATTAACAGCGGCAGCAAAAAATTGATTCTGAATTGTAATATAGTATTTGTTTATTTGTTTCTTGATTTATTAATAAATGCCTTAAAACTCCCAAGTATAATACTGACCAGCCCAGAGGTGTAGAGAACGTCAACATAAATACAATGGTACGGACATCAGTATATCTCCTACAATTATAAAATAAAACAATACTGTTAGAAAAAGTATCGAGAACAAGTGTACAAGAATGAAAGACTACATAATTATAATGAAAGACAATACGTTTCTTTACGCTTTTTTATCCAAACAAAAATGACCCCATGTATAGTCTGCTCATGGTTTCTTCACACCTTTTTTATTCAAATCTTGTAAAATCACCCCATGTATGACATGTGTGGTTATTTCCTAGGTATTTCACATATTACAACATTTCATTTATAATCAACATGAATAAAACAGAGGATGTAGATGTGTTGGTAAAGCCTAGTAAGAAATAGTTATTCTGCAAAATATTATTGAGTTTTGTTGAGTGTGCATGAATGTGGTGTGTTGTCCCTTTGGTGTAATTTTCTAGACTCAGTTAAGGTTAATTCTACTCAGGTTAGGAACAAAACTATTTATTATGGGTGAGTTTGACATAGGGACAATTCCTGCCGCAAGGTGCGCAGGTGATCCAAAGAGGTATCTCTAAAGTTGGTGCTATATATAAAGAAATTCTGTATATTTTTGTGTAAAAGTTAGTATTTGGCTAGAATAGTGATATATACTTGCATCAGCCAAAATTTTTACTTTATTTCGTAACTGTTATTCACGCCCTCCAATGGTATTTACAAGAGCAAACTGTAAACATGCATATGTGAGTTGTGAGTGGCATTGGGCAGTCATTGGGAAAACGTTACGAATTTAACTGCGGGAAAAATATAACTGTCATCGAATTGAACTTTGTACTTTTTTTCTTTCGCTTAAGGAAATTACATAGGAAAGCCGTAAAAATGTTTTTAACCATTTCACTATTATGTTTTTCGATTCATTGTGATATATAAATAAAGCAATTGTGTAAGCATACGTTGTTATAAAATCCAATGTACGACAGAATTTTTAACAATATGTGAATATATTTTGTTTTATTCCCACTGTAGTGTTGAAGAAGTTTATTCTTGACATAAGGTCTAACATTATACAACTCAAAGATTTTACGCAAATATATTTATTTTATGAAAATTGCAACTATCCCATTTACTTACATGCAAAACAGAAAATCAGGCATAGGCTATTCACGGTAAAATGAGCGCTTTTGAAAGCCCTCTCATTTGGAATAATAATTAATAAATATATAGGATTTTAGCCTTTGACGTTAACTTCCGGACGCTGTGGTATATCCGCACTGTGTTAATTACTTACATGACAATATTTATCTGAAAAGGTGGTTAAAGGATTAAAAAATAGCTGAAAGGAAAAAGTAACGAGGGCCTCAAAAGTGCTCACTTTACAGTGAACAGCCTATACACATGTGACATCAGTGCTACCTGGTGGTGAAAAATTATGGTTGCTAAACTAAAAGCATTGATTTTCCGAACCTGAGTAGAATTATCCTTAAATTTGTTAATCTTTGTTTGCATGAGGTGGAGGAATATCCTGGAAGTATAGCTTTTGTAATTTCTAGTCTAATTGCGAGCCATCCTGTACATATACACAAATACATTTTTTTTAATAAGGTACCACAAAACGTGGGAGCAATCAATACATAGTAAAAAAAGGAAGTCCCTGGCGCGCGTCTGTCTGTGTCTATGACTGCGCTAATCTCGAGAGCCACTGAACAGATTTGGATGTGGTTTTTACTGTTATGATCTGCATTTATCGAGGAAGGGTTGTGTGTATTAAGAATTGCCCTAGCACTTATAGGAGCTGAGAATTAACGGTATTAGTGAATCAAGTCGGGGAAAAAGTTTGCTGCCTGCGCGCTCTCATGGAATACGCTGCCTAATCCTTTAGAGATATAACAAAATCATGTGGGAAAGAATTGTGTAAAATTAAATCATCTACTAAAAAGTCAGCAGTAGCATATATCTATCTTTAACAGATAAGTAGTAATAAGCGTATTTACAATTAAAATTATGCAGTAAAAACAAACGTAAAATTCACTGTCTTTTCTAACCATAAAGAACTTAATCTTTATCAAATTAAATTAATTCATAATTGAAACTGTTTAATGTAGATAAGAAATGTCCTTTACAGCATGCAATTTGGGCCAACATAACAAAACAAACGTGAGAGTACTTATCTCTTCAGAAGATAACAGCATGTTTGCTGACATGCTACTGAAAGTCGGAAATGGAGAGCTTCCAATGGATTGTGGAAAAATTTATCTCCATAGTGATATATGTATTTTAGTCACAGACCACCAACAACTGATAGATAACGTATGCCCTGAAATACACGACCTTTCAAATAAGACACTATCGTGGTTCAAAGGAAGAGCGATATCATCGCCTACTAATGAACAAGTCGAAAAAATTAATGAATTAGAGCTCGCAAAATTCAATGCGTAAACACAAGTCTGTTAATCAGTAGATACAGTACTCGACAGTGAAGAAGCTGTGCACTATCCCACATAATTTCTTAATTCATTGAATTCTTCTGGCATGCCACCACACAAACTGACTTTAAAAGTTGGAGCTCCCATAATTTTATTGCGAAATATAAATCCACCAAAATTGTGCAACGGGATTCAATTACAAATAAAAAGTTTAAAAAGGTATCTCATTGAAGGTACTATTCTACCTGGCTGCAGTACTGGAGAAACTGTTTTAATACCTAGAATACCAATGATTCCCTCGGATTTGCCTTCTAATTTTAAAAGAGTCCAATTTCCAATAAAAGTTTGTTTTGGTACAACCATAAATAAGGTACAGAGTCAAACACATAATGTGGCTGGAGTGTATTTGAGTGGAGCATGTTTTTCACACGGAAAACTATACGTAGCCCTTTCGCGTGTCATGAAAAACAGAAGTCTTTTTGTGCTGGCGGTCGGAGGCAAAACAATTAATATTGTATACAAAGACATTTATTTTTTAAACCACTATCATATAATATTGTTATATTAGAGATGTATGAATGTGGATAAAGTAAAGGAGGTAGGTAAGTCAGGATCGTGGTAAATGGAGGTCCATAATCTCTGCCTACCCCTCTGGGAGACAGGCGCGACGTGTATTTATGTATGTTACATATGATAGTAGTTTACTAATTTGCTATCATATAATATTGTAATTGTCTTTTCCCAATTTATTTATTAGTGTATCACTGTAAAAACAAAATTGTACCTGGGTATATGCATTTGCCATTTCTATGTAAGTCTGTTATATGTTTTATTGTACTATGTTGTAGTTTAATGTTTTTGTTATATTATTATTTTATGCATGCCATCTTTATAACTACTATGCATATCCACTGACGAGTTCTACAGCTCCATGAACTATTAATAAACTAAATTAAACATACACATGTGTTTACAGCATAGGCATCACCAGCATATGATTATTCGGGGGGCGCCAATGGTAGACAAACTTTTGGGTATAGAAGGGAAAGGGAAGTGAAAAAAATATATAAGTAAAAGTTTTTACATAAAAAGCATATAAAGTTAATACGTAGCTATATGCATAGTATGTACTACGTACTTAAATGCATACATGTCTTAAAACAAACATTTTTCTTTATGTGCCTTACACGTCATGTTCTTTACAAACATTTTAATTAAATAGAAAGCTCATGAATACTAAATGTTTTCATTTGTAATTTCAATCAATTTATGTTGTTCCAGCCAATATGTCGGAAAATTCCACAATTGTACACAATTTTACATTTGCTACACATACACATAATAGCATTACAAGTTTTATTTAAGAACTAATTATATACTTAAAAAATAAATACATTTCTATTGTGTTTTTCATGCCAATACTTTGATTGTCCGTTCCCTTTATTAAGCACCTGATTCCGCCCATAAAACTGTGTCCCCTTTATTTAAGTATACTACCTGTCTCATCCTATTTGTCAATTATATGACCAATTAAATTTTTTTCCTCCCAGCGAAAGCTTGGCAACTTTTGACAGACCAACGGATCAAATTATGGCTTTGTAAATTTGTATAGAGGGTCTCCGGTCCACTACCATTAGAAGGCTGTAAAGTTTTTTTGCTTCCGTAATTTGTTAATTTTTTTGTTTGCGATTGAATTCGTTGCTATGACTTTATAATGTTTTGTGAAGATTTTAGAATTACATACATCAAGACAGAAATAATTGATAGAATATAGAAATACAGTCAAGTTTCACAGATGGCAATAGTGAGTGCTTATTTTGTAGCTTTAATTGCATTAGTATTGTGTGCACAAAATCACTAGTCCATTCTATGTTCCTTGAGAAATACTTTTCTGATACTTACTCTTTTTCAATTATTGTAGTTAGCCCGATTAATTATACAGTGTTGTCAGTCACTCGTCTAGGAGGCGGATGTATGTAACATACTATTGTCCCTAGATCTTAACACAGTTAAGTTTTGTAGCAAAACAGAGTATTTGAATGTCTGATCTTACATTTTCAACAGCAATCGTCTCTAAAATTAGATTTCTGTACAACTTAGTATTTGTTATTATGGCTGCAACGAAACAGCAAAATTTTCTATTTTACATTAAATTATTCAAAAATATAATGTATAAATTTTTTTATTAGAGGAAAATGGCATTACATACAATGTGCACAAGTTGAACAATGTTTGGTACAAGTATAAAATTATTAATTTTTTTTGTATTCGATGCCCCTAAATCTCAACGGTAAATTATAAAGAGATTTAGACAAACACAAGATAGGCTACCGTCATCTTAGGAGTTCATGGGCCCGATAGTTTTTGTTTGCGTTAGAGGCACAGAGAAACAGACGACAATCACATGCAGGCGCAGCGCCGCATCACTCATATGAGCAAGTTGCTGAACTGGCGCACGTGCAGTGCTTCCGTCATTACTCTTTCCTGTGCAAATTAGATCTGTAACAGTGCGATTTTATCATATGCTGTACTGTCGCAGGCGTCAGAATTCAACAAATGGAAATCACAGCTCGATTTGCTCACTCATCAGACACATGAGACTTAAACAAAGGCGCCACAGTAAAAGAAAAAAGAATAAATCCAAATGTCGGATAATTTTCTCCAAATTTTATTCCAGTTAAAGCAGTTCTAATTCTTCAAAATTCAGTCATGAACAGTTAGTGATACGAGCCAGGTGAATAACTAGAACAATGTCGCAGAGTTCATTATTTATTCACTTCACGAAAAACTTGCATTGCAAGAAAATTAGGAAGGCAGGAGGAACGCGAAATTTGTCACGCTCCACGAAGTGTCTTCCTCGCAGGCTGTTCATGATTTGTTGGCGTGCGGCGGGCACTCGCTGCTAAAGACGCCATCTCTCTACCCCCGCTCCTCGCACCAGGATGCCAAAACCATAACCAAATAAGGGCATGGGGGGTACTGAATTCCTTCTGATACCATGCAAACCCCATCACAACCAGTTTCCCACGCCATCCACACTGTGCAGAAGTTACAAAATCAAATTTATAGAGCATACTGGAAAGGAAAAAATGCCTACGAACATCGTAATAGCCTTATTATCTCCTATCGCTGACGCAACCTCAACTGCGACTTTAGAGAAAGCAAACTCATGACAGATAAACATACTAACGTGGCCAAAACATCTGAAATACTTATAAGCAATTACAATTTCTTGCAGAACAAAAGAAAATTACCTAAATGTCCTGGTTAAATTATTATTAACCGCATCATTACAACGCGATGAAAGCCCATAGATTAAACTACGATTGTCGTACAGTTTTACTTTTCTCCTGCCTCTTAAGGAAACTGCGTAGGCAAGCTCTAAAAATGTATTTTTTTTTACAATTTCACGAATTTTTTGTTCTTGGATTATGCTTACTATGTTAAAACGAAAATGTACGGGCTTAGCTGATGGGTTTTTCCTTGGCAAAAAGTTGTATATCCAGGATGTTTATTTGTCGAGATAAACATCAATCCACAAACAACGAATCTACAGAAAATTTGCCCAGACTACTAACTCTTAAGGTCAGCTCCTCTGACATAGGAACTGGCAGTAGCTGACACTTCTGTTACCTTCAACTTAAGAATCTGCTGTTGTGTAAAACTTCCTTGCTAACTATGATGGTGAGGGGGGCAACAGTTTGGTTGTTTTATACAAATACAAAGAAGCAAAGGCCTCAAAGGCTCTTCAATACTCACCAAAGAATTGCACATTTAGTGTTCTTGGAATTTGAAGCAAAATGCACGTAAATCATGAACGCAAAAAAATATATTAAAAAAGTTCAACGCAAGAAAAGACAGATGGGTACAGCTGTATCTTTGAGATCCTTTGTATTTTCTTTGTTAAGCTTGTGTACACACAATATTTTGACCCACTGGCAGACCAGCCCCTCCCATAAAATGGTTTTTTCTCCCCCACCCCCAGGGGCCGCAGTGGTGTAGCGGTCAGACTACTCGCCTCCCACCTAGGTGAACCGGGTTCGATTCCCGGTGAGGTCGCTCTCGGTTTTCTTCACATGGGAATCATGCCGGATGATGCTGCTAGTCTGCAGGTTTTCTGGGGGATCTCCTGTTTCCCCTGCCCTTTCATTCCGTCGCTGCACCATGCTCACCTCATTTCGTCCTCAGCGGCTCTCAAGACTTCAATTTTAAGAGCCGCCCAAATATCTTCACTCCACGCCCCCCTTTCCCTCCTCCCCCCACAATGTGCCTGGTGTGTTCATGATTGTGAACATGCAGATTGCATGAACTTTAAGAAGGAATAAAAATTGTTGAGGTAGTGATTAATTTTGGGGTAGGAAGTGTGATAGAGGGTGCAGTTTGCGTCGTATTAGACGTGGTGTCCTTGTTGCCGGTGCAGAACTGACGCGGAAGTCGAGTCCGACTCAAGCGCCCCGGGATTAGTAGCCACGAACAGCCAGGGACAAACGGAAGTCCAAGTGGCACTGGCGAACTTCTGGACGAAAATTACTGATGACATAAGAAAAATAAGAACTGTGAGTATTTCTGCATTTTTTTTTTAAATTAAAATATTTTCAGCTGTGGTACTGATTATAAATATGAAATATGTAACTGAATTAAATTTGTTGATGCATTTCGGTTGGCGTAATTTAACGTTGAAAGATTTGTAGTTCTATGCTTTTTTTTTTTATTAAGTCTGTAGGTAATCGGAATGCATTACAGGCATTCATTTTTATATTAATGATGGGGAAGGTAAGTGTGACTGCTTCCGTTAGTTTCGTTGAATTGAATGATCGTCCTGGGGAAAGGAGGATGTGGTCGTATACAGACGCTTATTTCTTGAGCAAGGTGTCTGATGAGCTCAAAAGTCACCAAGTCCCAAAAATAGTCACGACTTGGAAATAGTCTTGGTATTCAGTAATTTTTAAGACTTCTCATTGAAATTCGGAAAAATGTTTTCCGTGTGTAGGCACAAAATATTGATTGTCCGGACGTAGCAATACACGTCCGTATCATTTTCTGAACCATTGCTTGTAATGTCTGGAAATAAGAGCACTTGATATGAACTTTATGTCTACAGTTAAAAAATTATTTCAAAACTTAATTTGTAATTTTAGTATGGGGAAGTGGTAATTAATTTTAGCTATTTTTTAAATGTTGAATTTCCATGTTCTATTACTGAGGACTGATATGTTTTCTGAAATTCTTCGTACCAAATCGTGATGATGGCAAGACGGAAAGGGCCAAGAAAAAGCCACTATAATTTTCAAAATGTATTAGACGTTCTTCCCTAGCTTCTGGTGTAATTCTGAGGCGAGGTCTGTGAAGGGGAGGGGAGTATTATCGAGTAGTGTGCATCGTAGGCATTATGATTAGTGTCAGCTTTGATGGCGGCAACCACAGTAGTCCTTGTAGAAGAGTAATCAATTGTTTTTGAAACTTATTAACTAATGTCAGGTGGGGTGAGTGTGATACAATAAAAAAAATTAAACTTCTAAAGCTACGAAAAATGTGTAAATAATATATGTTTGAGCCATTAATTTTTAGTTTCATATTCTACAATGAAAACTGTAAACCTGTTGCTACTTTTTCTAGGAGAGGAAGAATTTTAATGTAACTTTTTGTAATGCCGCACGCACGTCAAGGTATTGACGGCTGGAAGTTACCACTCGGTTAGCTCAATGGTAGCAACATGAAACTCTTTACAAAAGGCGGCAATTAAATAAAGAAGTCAAGTTCCGGTTTATTTGTTCTATACTTTTATTTACCAATCCATTGAAACAGTTCACATACTATCTTCAGGTATGCCGAGTGCGAACAGGTTCACAGACAAACAGATAGGTGTCTTCCCTAATAAATACGCCAGTCGGTTTATTGGTCACACAAGATAGTCGTAAATAGGCAACAAACTACCAGAGTCTGTACCCAGGAGGTTAGGGGTCTAAGGGCGGGAACCAATACCAACGTTTCTCAGGAACACTACAGGTTTCTCTGTGTACCTGTGCAGTAGTCTCCAAGGACGTTAGGTGTCGGACACAAATACTCTAATTGTCCCTTGAGCAATGGATGCCGACTCTTAGCGGATTGGGGGCTCCTGCTGGGGTTGGTCCGGTGGTTGGTTGAGGTTAGGTCGGGTGGATGGCCCTTCACAGGCTTTAGGTTGAGCCTCGGTGTGACCATCTAGCTGGCGGCTTCCTTCAGCTCTGAAACTCTTTAACTGTGTGGCAGTCTTAGCTGGCGGCTTCCTTCGACTCTGGGCGATCACTGCAGTGATGGACAGTGAACTTAGGCGACCTCCTCATGAAGGTGGCCAAAATCAACCATATAAAAGGGAGGGGGCATCAACTTCTTTTTGGATGGTGCGTCGTTGCATATATTTCTGCGTCGAGCTTTGCGCACCGCCGCGAGCCCTGGGTGCACCCCCTTCCGTACTTCTCCCTCTCCACCTCGCCCACTGCCGGGGGTGTGGCCATATACGCTCACTGCCAGGCCGTCCAGCCTCACGGCTATGCGCCTTGTAGGGCTACTAGGTTTCGGCAGGTTGCATCGACATGCGCTCAGGTGCGGTACATAAGGACTCGGGAGCTATTCTCTCGTCGGGGGTGTCGGTTTGCGATGGTGGGGGTATGACAGCGGCGCTTTAGAATAAAAGCATTATGCGGCGCGCGTCTAGTATGATGAGATACTCTACAATGAACGCACTCACCAACTGCCTTTCAAAGACTGCGCAAACAAAAAGCCATGGGCAGCGCAGCTCGTCCTGATTTATACCTACCCACACTGGGCGAGGGGTGAAGGGAAGGATTACTTAGGGAATCCCATTCACATGCTGTGTGGGCCTTGACTGACAGGGGGTTCCCAACCCCACACTTAGTTGATGCACGCTTCAACCTATTGATAGCGTGCGGCCCTTGACTTCTATAGATCCCACCTCACGCGGCAGATGACTTATCACGTGCTGTACAAAGCTGCGGAGCGGCAGGGGGGCGTTGTCAACACACCACGTGTCTTTCAACCAGGTTCCGCCAAGCACCACAACAAGCTTATTACAATTTTTATATTTAATAAATTTCACAGCATCACATTTTTGAACTGTAAATACTAGGGGACACATTTTACAGTGAAATCTCGATACAAAGTACACAGAAGTACTTTCAATTTCACACTTGGTACTGAAAGTATGTAATGTGTACTGAACACTTTATGAGACGTAAAACTCCTAGTAAAGATTTGAAAAGACATACTTTGTAATGAAAGTGATATTTGAAAGAGAATTATTTTTTTTAGTAAAGGTTACAGTAGGCCGCTAAGCTACCAATAATATATAAAGGGACAGAAGCTCAAGTACTGTCAGTCTTAGTACTCGTCAACAGGCGCACACACAGAAGGATGACACATTTTCCACAGCTCCAAAACTATACTCCTCAGCGTCAGCTATACCGGCAACATTTCAAATTGACCGCCACACCCTAGTTTACCACCTAGCTGCTAGGTTCAGTTCACTACCATTAGCGCCGTTCCACCATATTGCAGTGCCCTACAACTCGCTGCCCATTGAAACTGGCCTAGTCAGTGAAACGTCGCTATCATGCAACCACGTGAAAAATGTATTGTGTGTACGCGCGCGTGCATGCATGCCTCTGTTGACAAGTACTAAATGATGAGTACTTCATCTTCTGTCCTGTATATTACTGAAGTATTTTTTAGTGAGATTTTACTATAGTGTTAATTTTCACATGCAAAAAGAACACACATTTTGGCTGTCAGAAAATACAAAGCAATATTTTGAAAGCACTGCATTTTGCACAAACCAGCAACAGCAAAAATTTTGTTTCTCTGATTGTAGCTTGTAAATGGTTTTTTGGTTTGCAGTTGGACCTGAAGAATCAAGCCCTGCCTCTCGCCCGAATAAAGAAGATAATGAAATTGGACGACGACGTGAAAATGATCAGTGCAGAAGCACCGATGTTGTTTGCCAAGGCTGCGGAGATATTTATACACGAGCTGACACTGCGAGCGTGGATCCACACAGAGGACAACAAACGAAGAACTCTGCAGGTAGGTTATAGGTAGATAGGTAGGACTCGACGTCTCGTAACGGCGAGGTCATGAGAAATGGAACGTGCTGCTCAGCGGAACAAGAAATGGGGAGGAATCGACCATGGCGTGTAGTAAGGAACCGTACCAGGACTCACCTGAAATGATTTCGGGATGCCATGGAAGACTGAAATCTGGATGGCCGGACCATGAATGTAACCCAGGTTCCTCCCGAATGGTTAACCAGCGCACCACCTCGCTCTGTAGGTAGGAAATAGATTCTTCTTTGGTTCTCACTCGTAGTTTCTCTGTTGCCACTTTTATATGTTGTTGTGGTGTACTGGTGTTCTTTGAATAATTCTTGCAATATAATTAAGTCATGGAATTAACTTTATTATGAACATGCGCTGTCCCTGAGCTTTGTCCTAAGTCGCAGGAAAGAAACAGAATATTACAGAAAAAGATTCATAAAGCACGTCGTTAGGTGATATGTAAATAACAAATAAAATAATTCCACAGAAAGAACTAAGTTAGCAAAACAAGACACAAAATATTCAACACAGCAAAGAAAACTCAGGTGAATACAGTGGGGACAGCAGACAGAGATGCACAGAAACTGAATGATAAAATGGAAAACACAGGCTACCCTTGCAGACATTCTATGGTGGGAAAATGCAACGTTTCAAAACTAGGATCGGACTTCATCTTCAGGCACTCCCAGAAACTGAGGCCTACGTACGGGCCGATTGTGATTGTGTTATTGCTTCCTTTCATGTCCGCGACAGATAATGTCTCTCTTTCGTTTTGGTACATTGTACTACCTATATTTGTTATTATAAAATTTATTCAAATTTCCCGGTGAGTTAGGAGCTTGTTAATTTCAAGACAGTCTCCTACCTGGGGCTAGGGGTTATGTCGGCGTTTGAGGCAGATGCGTGCGCAGTAATAAGGGCAACACTGTCACGCACATCAGTTGTTCCTATCGCCGCTACACGCGGGACTGTTAACTGGCATGTAGTGTTCTTGTAGTGTTGTGTGTAGCTATGGAAATTTTAATGATGACCCTGTAATTTTATTGCTTGGAACGTCTGTAGCATAGTTCAGTGCAGGCCGAGCTCCTATGCAGTTTCACTTGTGTCAGGGTGTTGTGGTTTTAAAATAACAGTAGTCTGAAGGGAAAAAATATGATTTGGGGGTTGGGGTGGCGGGAGGTGGTTCCAAAATAATATTAAAATGTTATTCCATCCTCGTGTGGGTAATGTTTTCTTTCCATAGGTAAATGTATTGGGAACCTGTTTTAACACATTCGCTGCTTGTGACTCTTTTGAGCATTAGACAGTATGCCGGATTATTGTCTGAACCCAGTGCGGCTCATCCTTATAACCGTTTTTGCATCTAGCGCTCTCTAGTGTTTAGAGATTATATTAGAACTCGACATTATGTAATTATGGAGCACTAACTTGAAGGCTTTACATAAATACTATTTCAGCTCTTAAGCTCCAGCCATGAACGTGTAACGATTTTGTCAAAAACCGTGCATTTCAAACATGCTGTAAAGTAGTTGTGATGCCTTAAGGGCATCCTCGGTACGAAATTCCAGGTCGCTACAATATGTGTGTGCGGGTTGTTCACTGTTAAATGAGCACTTGAAAAATGTCACTATCCTTACCTGCGTTTGTTATAGTAGGTGACGATGGAGGGAAAAGTAGTTCCATGTCTCATTATTGAATTAAAAGCGTTGGGCGGACAGTTGTGAATTCTGAAATTATTTCTTCCTCTGTCTGTTTTCATAATGCATCCAAGTGTAAGAATGAGCAAACTTGTAAAATATTCGCTTTCCTAATAATTTTACAGTTGACGTGACCGATGCATGAATAAAGCGATCAGGCCCATGGTAGTAGATCTTAAGCAGGGCTTTGAAAAGTGCTAAGTTTATTGTGAACAGACTATGTACAAATCTGCCCATTTCTTGTGCTGTAAAGCAGGAGTGTAGTACATTCACGTTTACTTCCAACCTTTCTGGAGCCCTGCTAATGTTCTACTTCCAGGGTATTCCTCCGCCTCATGCAAACTAAGCTTAACCGAGTCTGGAAAATTACCCCAAAGAGACTACGCACCGCATTCGTGCGCACTCAGTTTAATAATATTTTGCATAAGAACTATTTCTTACTAGGTATTACCATCACACCTATTTTCTCCCTGTTTTATTCATATTAAATAGAAATTAAATATTATAATTTATAGATAACATAAAGTAAACGTACAATTTAACCAAAAATAAGGTTCTTTTATGTTGACACAAGTATAAAAGACTTGTGATACATTGTGTATACAGGAGACAACCAAACACGTCATACATGGGGTGATTTTTCAAAGGTTTGATGCAAAAAGTGTGAAAAAACAGCGAACAGACAATACCATGTACGAGAAGAGGTCGTTGCTGACTGGAGCTGGCTGCCGCACCCTAGAGACACGTCTGTTGCTCCTGGCCAGCGTGAAGAACGCGTGAGGCGAGAGATGAGATGGTGATGAAGCAGGGGGGAGGGGGGGTGAGAGCACCCTGAAAACCATACTCTCCATGTAAGGATCCCGAACTGCAACATTCCAATTCTCTCTCTC